>WAAD01014196.1:1869-43585 GCA_013389945.1 Fregata magnificens
TGACTTACCTCCTCTTTTGACAGTTTCATAAGTGTTTCACTGCCAGTACCCATCAGTGCTTGTGTCCATTTTTCATTGACCACTAGTGGACATCATAAAATCTGTCACATAGCATTTCATATACTATTTGTGGATTTGTTACATTTTGCAGTACAAACATTGCACTAACTGAGCATGTATTCTGAGCCCAAAGAGATTTTTCTGAACCAAATGTTTTTGTATTCTGTAAAAAAGTGAAAAGGATCCCATGATTTTCTCTCTGATGGTAAATTCATCTGGTATCTAATAGCAGGGGGAATGAACCATTAAAAGAAGTCTGATTAGAGAATTTGCAACCTTTATTTTGTCAGACATCATTAACAGCAAAGTAAATAGAAGAGCAATATTCAGCATGACAGTTTAATGAGGACTTGGTAAAACGTGCTTCCTTCTTTTCCCTCTCTTAGTTTCTGTCGGTAAGTCAAGTTTCTCTCAGTTTTATGCTTAAGCTCTTAAACACCATCATTTTGTATGAATTCATTCCTTTGTCCAATGTACCAAAATGATTTGATCATGATGCCAAAATTATTATAGTGATATCATTGATTAACTTTGTAATGAGAGTAGAAAATTCTATAAATTTAATCATTGTCTTCAAACAATAATGCATGGAAGAATGAGTAGGAGTAAGTACCTTTCCCTATTGTCCTTACAATCATTGTCATGTAAAATATTTAATTTCCAGCTATGCTTTGTTCCAGACAGGATCTTTGTCATTAAAATAAGAGCAGATTCTGATATGCAATATATTCTGTGACATGTCAGGGTGGCACCTCTTTGACCTTTTCAGTATTCCACATTTCATTTGGGAGCCTGTTCCATCCTTTCTGCTTCTGTTACTGATCAAGATATAGAAGTTGAACAGAGGGCCAATCGAACTGAAAATTAGAGGCAAAGAGTCAAGCTCATGATAAATAAGTACCTGGAATTATAAGCACTTGAAATTAATCTCTATTTGAAAAATTTTTAAAAGCCTACCCCTTCTTAATTCTTAACTGACTAGAGAAAACTTTAAAAAAACAAACAAAAACCAACCAACCAAAAACCAACCAAACCAAACCAAAACAAAAAAAACCCAAACAAAACACCAAACAAACAAAAACCAAACAAAACACCAACCAACCAAACAAAAAACCAACCAACAAAAAAAAACAAACAAAAACCCAAGTTTTCCTATTTATATTTTCAAAACAGCTATCTCACATGTCCTCTCAGGCACTGAACTTTTTTCAGAAATGAATATTTCAATTTCTTTCACATCCTTTCCTCAAATTTATTGCTTTCCATTATGCTTATCTTCACATTCATTTTGCTTCCAGTTGTTGGTTACTTATCTTAAGCAGAATGTAAAGTACTCAGAAGGAGTTGAGTTGTCCTATGCGTTCTTATGCCAGCAGCACAGGGGAAGCAATGTCCTGATTAGGTTCTCTTAACACACAGTTTATTAACATAGAGCTGGTAAGTTTTGCTGGTTTGTGTGCAGTCTTACACTATGTGATGATTTTTATAAACCTACCTAGACTCTATAGTCTCAGACCTCATAATTAGTCGCTATTGGAACTTTCCATTTTAAAAGTCTTTCCAGCCCTATGGTTCAGGTGAAAAGTCTGAGGACAGTGGATAATAGAATCAGGCTGGAAGTGACATTAAGAAATCATCCGATCCACCTCCCAGCCCCAGGGAAGGACTAAGTACACTTATATAATCCATGGGCAGGTGTTTGTCTAATGCATTCTCCCAGATCCTCAGCAATGGAGGCTCCAAAATGTCCCCAAGCAAGCTGGTCTAATGCTTTAATGTCTTAACCATTAAAGGGGGCTTTCTCCAAGTCTAAACAGAATCATGCTAGAGATTAATTCCATTACTTCTGTTCACATACACTGTATTTGCATGAACAAGTGGTCCTCTTCCTTTCTGTAAAAGCCATTTGTCTATCTGAAAACATTTTCCATCACCTTTCCTTCCTAGTCAACTCTTCTTCAGGCTAACAAACCACCTTGCTCAGTCGCTCCTCGCAGACCACCTTTTCAAGGTTTGTGATTGTCTTTGTTCTCACTTGCGGAGTCTCTCACCTTTTGTGAAATGTGGGTAAAAACCTGTACTCTCAGTACACAATGAGGTTTCACAACTGCCAGGCAAATTGGAGGATTACTCAAATTATTTTACAGATGGTATGCCCGTCTGCATGTTCCAGTAAAACATAAGGAATATAGGCAGGTTATAATTTACTACCATGCTGAGATCATTTTTTGAGATAGTATTTTCTGACCAGTCTTTCTGTATTCCTCACTGTACAGATCCTTCTTGCTGAAGCACAATGCCTTGCATTTGTCTTTTAAATTGCATACTATTTTTTCAGACCATATCTTCAGTTTTGGACTCTAGGAATCTCTTCCAATACACTCCTAGTCCTTCCCCACCTGATGTCACCTCCAGATTTTACAAGCATATCTTTCATTCCAAGTCCATCTGGACTAAACATGAAAATATTGGCTAGTACCTGATCCAGCATAAACATCTGCCAAATACAACACAACACATTCATCCTTTTAAACAGAAACCATTGCTAATTACACTCTGAGCAAAGTTTTCTAAATAGGTCTGCATCCAGCCTATGATATTTTCACCTAGTTCACAATTCCCAAATTTGCTCAGGAGAATACTGTATGTGACAGCTGAGNAGTATTATTTTCCTGCTCAACCCTCCCTCCCCACTCCCCACTAAACTTTCACTTTATCCGTTGAAAGCTTTAGACATCCAAAAGGTATTAAAGGTAAGAAATAATCAAATAATTTGGAGAAAAGCAGAGATACAATGCACAACTGTAGACACACAAAAAAACTGACAAGAGACAAAGATGACCTAAGAACTATGTCAAAGAAATGTCACAGACCATTCTCTATGTAAACAAAATATAGCTGGCTATGTTGAAGTCTGAAACAATTTAAATAAAGCTATTGTAGCATTCATTCAGTATATGTATTCATTACAATTAGGTACATAGTTATCAGTGTGACTGTAATGGTAAAATATAATGAAGGATCACAAAGTAACTGCGGACCCTTCTCAGAAAAATGCTATTAACTGCAATATACCAGGATAAAGGGAGTAGCTAAAACTACAAACCCCTGTTCCTAAAAACAAGCATTCAAGGGACACGCTGATATTAAGTACNAGCACTACTAAATTCAAGAGACATGACATCAGGTGCTTCTTCTCCAGCTACAAAGTTGTTATCCTGTCAAAGAAAATTATTAAATGGCTTTGATACTATTTGTTCTTGACAATTCCACACTGGCTATTGGTCATGACCCTGTGGTTACATATGATTTACCTGATTATTTATTTCAACATTTTTCTAGGAATTAAAAATTACTTGTCTGTTCTGCCTCTCCTCTGCTTTCCTTCTTCAGAACCATTCAAGTACCTGGTACCCATAATAGTTCGTAAGTTGCTATGAGCACAGAGGTTACCAAAATCAAGTTCTCTAGCAAAGAACATAAGTCATAAGGGGAAAAAAAGAAAAANAACCACAAATCACCACTTTCTATGTTTCTTGGTATTACACAGATCCTGTAATGTTTAGGACACCCATTCATGATTTAAATTGCTTTGGATTCACAATCCTATTAATAATGTTTATTTAATTAATCCTATTAATATTAATTTTTTATCAAAAGACAATGGTCTTTTTTTATTCTAGGATCAGTCAAGATCCAACTGACACAAACTCAAGTCAATGTGATTATAATGAAATCAGAGTCGTCGTTCTTGCACCCGTCTGAAGAACACTCATTTTTCTGGAAATGGGAAACAGTAAAAAAGTCCTGAGCACTTTATTTGTCTGCTTTCAGGACTCAGCAGAACTAGCTGAGCTGCAGATGGCTTCAAAAAAAAATGATTTTCAACCAATGAACTGCTCACCGAATGCCTGGGGCAGCCAATCTTTTCACTGCTGTATTTGACAAAATAGATAAACTGTCTTTTTTAGATATGAACTGTGGAAGAATTATCCATGCCTTTGCTAACTCCAGATCAAACCATTGTATTGTAGTCAGCCTTGGCTCTCCCATGAAGACATCTAGGATCTGACAGCATTGATTAGAAGCTAGAAACAGAATATTTATTAGTTAACTGATAGAGCATATTATGCACACCGGTTCCCCAATGGCATGAATCACTGCATTTTTGTCTTACTGCTAAATTGTTGTGAGTAATCAGTAACATTTATGGTTCAAGCATAAGTACCTGAGACATACGTGTGCCTTCCTATATGATTGAGATGGTCTCTATATTTACATGTGGTTATTGAAAATGGAAGATATTATCATATTTTCTCACCCCAGCTGACTTGAAAGAACCAGAGTTCATACGTACGTGGCCTGAAAGTCAAATCCAGTAGATTAATCTAGGCTTTCTGAGGAAGGACAGGAAGGCCGTTTGCAATTTTTTTAATTCTTTTTGAAATGATATTATTTTGTGTCATTTAACACTGTACTTAGTGAAAGGCCAGTTCTGCCCTCTTTCAAACCACCTGCTATTCATCATCTTATTCCTTGGTGTCCAAAACCTACTGCTCCTGAGAAATAGCCATTTTTTTCAAGCCAGAAATAACTATGGAAATGTGGGGGGAAAAAAAAAAGATCAAAGGGACTTAAATATACTCCCCATAATAATGCCTGTATTTATACAGCACATTTCATCCTGAAGGAAAAACAACACGGGTATGTGTTTGTACGTTACAGATTTTTTGTTGTTTTCCAAATTCATCAAAATTAAAAACCCTAGATTTATCAGTGCTGGACCATGGAAAATGAGGTCTCATTGGATTATGATTTTCCTAAGCTAAATCAATCGCATCTCCTCAAATCTGGCTGTAATTCAGCTGGTGGTTGCTTTTTGCCCCTAACTCATCAAGGAGCTCCCCCTTTCCAAAAGGGGCAAGAGACATGTATTTTTTTGCCTCTCTCAGGAGCTCTTCTTAAATTACTGCCAGAACTGTCACCCTGGAAGATGTGCAAGCAGAAAAAATCATCCATAAACCCCTCCACTTGAGTCCAGGTAACACGTCTGCAGGTGTTCTGATCACACTGTGTAGACCTAGGCAGAGCTCAGTGATGCTCTGTAACCCGGCAGCTATAAATACAAAACCTGGTAAACGTACACTCACCAATTTCTCTGGAGATCTGGGTGAACGCCTCCACGCCACTCTCCCCATAGTTGCCTTCGGAAGCCAGCGTTGACACATAGTTCCACCCAAGGGCCGTCACAATGTCAACCATCGCCTGTGCTTGGTAGGAGTCCGGTGGGACCACTCGAGAGAAGAAGTCATACCTGGTGTTATCGCTCAGTTCTGGAGCCGTAGATGCATAGCTGATTTGAGGTATCTGCAAATAGAATGACAAGTCATTCAAGCCAATCTAATACCATTTAACACTATATATTTGTATGTTTGAAAGGCTTAGAATAGATTATGCACAAGCATTACGCAGAACTGAATATCTTGTTTTAATTAAATCAACTGATCAGCAAGCACCTCAGATTTTGTAAAACATCAGTCAAGTGTATAACACTCTCACCAAGAAATAATGCATTCTGCTTTTCTCCAGATGTCATGATTCTTGACATGTAAGTGTAAAAACTTCTTTTCTGATCCTGGCTCTGATAGGAACAGGTGAAGAAAAAACAGGGAAAAAAAAAAAAGGAGGAATTCTTACTATTACTACAGAAGATGAAAAGGTCAGTTTTGATGACTGTGATTCTTAAAAATGCTACACTTAAATTTGACGAGTAAAATGTAGATTACCTCCATTTCATTATTTATGTACATGCAAGTGTGCTTTCCCATTTTATTCTTATTTTTCAAGCTTTCTCTGTCATAGATTTTTAATTTTCCAGTTTTAATATGGTGGTGTGCATGATTTAAGAATATGGAGACTATGTAGTTAATACCAAAAGCTATCTGATGAAAAAGCACCAAAAAAAAAGAAAATTATCTGTATACAATATACATATAGAGAAGAAGAAAGGTTACAAGGATGATAATCTTTGCAGAAACCACCACAATATTCTTTGTAGAAACAAAAAACAACAACAAAAAAAACCCCACTAAATGAGTGAAATACTTTTTTAAAATAAATTACTATTTTCATAGGGAAAAAAAAAAATCTAGGGTGATTTTCTATTAACTTTTATCTTAAATAAATGGTTTGGCAATGCTCAGAAGAAGCTGCCTGTAAGCAATATTTAATTATTCTGAAGATTATTTTGGTGCAAGAAAGTTTAATTAACATTTATGATAACTTAAAAAGGGAATGATTTTCTTATTTCAAATGTAAAACTGATGACATAGTCACTGGCTTGAAATGAAAGATACTCCAAATATTGCATTGTATTTATAATCTATATTAATAACAAGTGCTTAAATCACATCTTACAAGACATAAAATAGTCTTCAAGAAAGCAATCTGAACAGAGTTCCTAAATTGATTCTGTTGAGAACCAAATTTAGCAGTCCCAGATAACAGGTGATCTGGTAAATGCTCACCGTTGTATTAGATGCTATAGTAGAAGTTTTCAGTGCAACCCTTAGGTTCTGTACAGTGCTTCCTCATCAGCACAAACTAAAAAAGGGATCTGAGGCAAATACAAGGGATTCAAGGAGTCTGGTCATTAACCATACCTGCAAAGACAGTGTAGACTCTTACAGCCTGAAAAAACAGTTTATAGCCTAATGGATGGCAAAATCATTTCTCAGTCAGAAGCAAACAAAATAAACTCTTATATATCTTGGCTATATTCTTCTTTAAGAAATTTTCTACTCATGGCAACGCTTCAGAATAAATAATCTGAAATGTTGTAATAATAACAACCAGAGAGAACAGAAAAAAAGGAAAGGGAGGATCACAGAAGAGGTAAGCTAAAGGTTATATCTCATGGAAATCAGTATTCCTAACACAACAAAGATCCACCCAGTAAAAATAAAGGATAAATTGTCCTTACAAAACTTGCCTTGTATAAATTCCCTTTCTTTCAGAAAATGTTTGAAACATCTTTATCTTTTTACAGACAAGAGATTTTGGCCTGTAATAACACAATTATGCACATTTAGAGCACATATCATTCCCTTTCTCAATTTGCTCTATTACTCTCTAAACCAGTCGTCTTTTTCCAGGTGGAAAAAAAAATAAAGACAACCTCTGTGATTGTACTCATTTTGCTCCTCAGTGTGCCATTTCACAAATACTATGGCATTGTTGCTTTGCTGAAAGTTATTTTCTCAATAATGTTCATAAAATCAACACCAGTAAGAGATCTTTTAGGCGGATACTTTGTCACTGAAAATCTTGAAGTCTAGACCAGAGAGTTATAACCATTAACTTTCTCAGTTCCTGTTTCTCTGCAGGCATGAGATGAATAACAAATCCTAGATGTGTGTTTGTAGGAGAGCTGTTGGTACAACACAGCAATGAGATGTTTCAAATCAATAGAGATATTTTAAGCACTATGAATATCACTTATTTGGGGCCTTGGAAAATGCAGAGAAGAGATGATACTTTCCTGCTTTTCAGCTCTTTGTAGTTCAGCTTCTTCCCTAGAGTTATTTCTGATAATGGTGGAAGAAAATGGAAGGTAAATACAGTCCAAACCCAATACCCTGAAATCATTTGGCATACCTAGTAGACTTAAATCACCACTGTTTTGTAACTTCTGCCAACTTTTCACGACCATGAAAGAACATGCCGTGTAAAAGTAGGGAGAAAGAAGTTCTCTAAATAGCAAGCCATCCCGAAGTTTTGAGAAAAATGGTTCATGCAACAGAATATGTAGTTATTTTCCTTATTTCTTTTTATATACATCCCTCATGGTTATAGACAACACTCTACATTCAAGAATTTTCTCCCCAAAACTGCAGACCTCCCACCCAGAAATACCTCACAGATTTCTGTGAAAGCATTTTATGCGAACGTAAACAGAAACTTCCTTCCCCGCCTGCTTTTAAATGCACGTTTGTATACAGGGGGCACTGAAAAATAGCTTTAAAATTTGAGGATTTGGGGTATGTTCCAACAGTTACACAGTTACATAAAAGACTCAGAACAACACTCCAAGAAATTGTTTGGCATGAGGACAAATTGTTGGGATTTAGTGGTTCAATAATCCATGAATGAAAAATATATACATTAAAATGTAACAACTCTAGTTATGGACTGTAGGTTTAATAAACCGTTTTACATGTCCCCAAGTACATTTTACAAGATAGAGCATAATGCTGCCTAAGCAAGGGAACTGTTATGCTCTATCAATTCAGTAATATGTGTTTTTAAAACTCCCTAAATACAGGCTGTATTTATACTTTAAGTTCCACTGGCCCCTTGAGACATAAATTTGCATTTTGAAAGAGACCTGTAAGGGAGTTTTCTATTTCTCACTCTTGATTTCTCAACGTAAATTTCCAAAATTAAATACAATATGTATAATATTTACATTGTATTTAAGTGCTATATAGCACTGTTAATGGTGTATTTCCTTTTCTTTGGGGGGAAAAAAGGAAAAAAAACCAATGGATTATATAACTACATTTGAATCGGCTGTCACACAACAGCTGTCACATTCACTGACAATGGCTAAAAGCATTCATGTTTGAATGTTCATTGATATATTTTTTCTATTCTTTCCTACCCTATGGTTTGGCCACTGCCTCCCATTAACCTATAATCTGCTGATAAACTCTCAACTTCTAGTGGGTGACAGACTGGAACTCTTTGAAATTATTATACAGAGGAATTCATAGAAGCCTTATTTTAATTATTTTTTTAAGCTTGAAGTATCTATTAAATGTTTGAAAACAAACCTTTATAGTGTGGTGCTTTGAAACAATATCCAGTTTTAGTTAAGTATTGATCTTAATCCTGGTGCATACTGAACTACTGCTGAAACTACCAGCAACCCTTCAGTCCTTTAATCTAAGTCAGTGGTGGCTTCAGCTCATTCTACTCTCCAGTCACTGGCATCAGAGAATGATTCTGCATGCTTAAAAAAATAAAATTATTTGGAACAAAAGAAAAAAAAAAAAAAAGAATAATAAAACAATTGCTGAGAACTAAGTAGACAGGCTAAACCTCCAAGATACATTCAACCCAAAATCAGCAGTCAAGAATAGTCTCTGTTTTTTCTGGATCTTTTTGTGTACATCTCCAAGCTGATTTAAAATCTGTCTCTAAAGATCTCCCCTTCCCAGAAGATTAGAGAAGATGGAGCAGTGGTTTTCAGAGTTAACTGTCCAAAAACTGTGACTGTGGCAGCACTTCAAAGGGGAAACAACATCTGTACGAGATATCCACCAAGCATTACTACAGAACAGACTTCTACTCCCTGACAGAGAAGGTGTGGACAACTTCATAAGTGCCAAAGGCAGCTAATGTAACTTTTCATTTATTTCATCCAAGTGGTAAACCACTGTCAGTCCCCCGTACACTGAAAATAAAAGCCACCCGCCACTCCCAAACCCAGGACTATTCATAGGGAAGCATTACCCTGAATCTGTTCGGTCGGTCCAGTGCTGGGATCCAAATCCAAAAAATAGATGTGTTGTACTGAGGACGGTAGAGGAAACTACGTGACCTAGGTTTGCCCTTCCAGTCAAGCATCTTCACCACAGCAGACAGCTCTTAGCATGCCTTCTCTTCAATGACATGCTGTCCAAGTTTTGGACAGAAGTTCACTGGAACCTTTTTTATTGAGCCTTCAAATCAATTTGCATGCCGCATTTGTCAATGTAAAGTATCAGCTGGCCATTTCAAATGCCATCTTCCTTTATACAGCCTTTCAGCTGAAAGCATGATTTGGGAGCAGAGTAGCAGACAGTGAAATGAGCTAAGCTCATAAGAAAAAAGACCTGAGAAAGGAATCACGAGTAATTTTGAACATTACTGATTATAAGCTACAACAGTAACTGTGCTGTACAGTCACCCAGGGTAATGGGCTTAAATCACTCGCATCTTCAGTTTCACTACCCACTCAGTCCTATCACTACTAACTTTAACATATCAGCTAGCATTTTATTTCCCTTTTCCATTCTCTCATCACTGAGCAGTCATTTTTTTGAAGAATATTAGCAATAGCACATTAAAAATAGTAATAATTGTAGCTAACAAATTGAAGTCAATAAACTGTAGGTTAGTGATTGCTCAATATCAACTGGCGTTTTACCACCAACTAATAAAGCTTGCAAAGGAGTGAAAGTGCTTGATATAAAATTTGACTGTGGAAACATGTCTTTAACTTGGTGATTTTTTGAATTTTAAACATCTATCATTAATCATTAATGGCCCTGTCTTTTCAAGATTTTTATTCCCTTTTCTGTACAGCAAGAAAGAGTTCTTTGTGAGTACAAAAAACACAGCGGTGAAATGAATCCTCAGGGCCTAAATATTGAACAGTTGCTGGATGAGAGCTGAGGTCACTATATTTTAGCTATTAGTCACATTTGTAAATTGCCACCAGCCAGATCATCTTCTTAGCCTGCTTTCACTTCTGAGAAATGTGTCAGCCTTCAGTACAGTAACGTAAGTCATTCAGGGTAGGCATTCAAGATTCAGAAGAGTCTGATGAGGCCTAATAACATCTTACACTATATCAAACAAGATTAAAAATCTTCTTTTTTGTTACTAACTGTAGGAGGAGATGAAACACACCCTGAAACTGCCCATTTCTCTCCATTGACTATAATAGAACCCTGGGAGATTAGTTCAACTTTTATACACACTATGTAGAACACTGTAAAAAGCTACATGTCTTCCACTGAATCTCACAATCCTACTCGTTTTGGCTACTCATTACTATTATGACATCTGTGCACAGCTAATGATCAACTTCCTTCTGCGATGTTCTTTCCATCTATGACGAAAACTGAATAGGTCACCCATGCCATCATTAGGGACCTCGTTTCATTCATTTTCAGAATAAACTAACATTAAATCATCCTGGGAAGATATAACATATTAAGACTCAGTAACGCCGTTGGAGATGTGAGATGCCCCGTTCAATGCTCAGAGCAGCTGAGCAGGGTAACACCTTGCCAACTCCACCAGCTACAAACCACCTCTGCTAGAGCTGATGTCTGAGCATATGGAGTTTTCTGATTCAGTCTCTTTCCATGGATTTTACCATGAGGAGGAGCGATCTGTGACAATATATTTTCCCAGTAGCTGTATATATGTACTCACTTATAAACACGTGTAATTCTAAACTATATTAATTTAGATGTATACACTCAATGCTCTCTCTGTATGTTAAGGACACTCAACCACAGTATTTATTGTGTGTCCAGCAATGCATCTTGTTCAGGAATTACCACAGATTTCCACCCCCACAAAAAATATGTTCATACCATCTAGAGCAAAAGCAAGAAAAAACAGGCATGCTTTTCACCTAGATGAATGTAATTTAGAATGTATCTAGTTCAAAAAAGTTTAGCAGAATTTAAAAGCTTTGGAAAGGGAAAGAATAAAAGTATAATCTGAAAGCTGCCATTAGCTGATTTCACTTGGAAGGCAGGAATTTTTTTAAATCCATTTGAATTATTCCAAGTCATTCTATTTGCAGTAAATATCATAGCAGTTCCTGTCAAGGGTGCTTGCAATTCATACACCTAATGACGGGGAGCTAATGATAAGGTAGTTTCAAATCTTTTGAAAGCTCCCTATACGTTTGTACAGGTTTTGTGCAAAGATATGGTCTTTGTGATAAAATGCAACATAGCTATTGCTATTTTTTCCCCCAAACACAGGGACAGAAGTGATCCATCACACCTAAATGTTTCTAGGCTGGGATGGGTAAATTATTTTACTCTTTCTTTTCACTTCCTATTACTCTTTCACTGGCTTTACTTTACTTCTGTTGCCATCAGTTACCTTCTGAAGACATATTCCTGAGCAGAATATGTCTTCAATGAGCTGCACTGATCTTTTCATGAGAAAAGGACATAGCTGAGAATCAATGCAGCACTGTTTGTTGCCAACAAAATTATTCCTGCAACCATCATAGGCTGGTCTGTTATGTGAAAAATTACAGGGGCAGATGCAATAGCTAGCCCAGTGAAAACATGGGGATAAAATCAAACATGCAAATCCTCTTTCATTGCTGATTTTCTCTTTTTTTCCTCAACTAGAAACACTGTAATTATCTATTACACCTATTTCTAAGGTTATCTCTGGTGGTCAAATGGACTAGCAACTACGGTATTCTGAATAAACTGAATTACTCTAGAGAAAGTAATTTCTTATAGTTAATTGTATAGTATCAGATTATGGGATGAAAAAATATTAAAGCTCCATTGCATTGCATTCTATCCCACCAGCCAGAAAATATCTTTCATAAAGTCTAACCAGACGTGCTACAGCAAGCGTATTTCAGTTTGTCACCTGCTGTGCTGCCCTCATAGAACAGGATGTGACAAAGGAGGAATGTGTATAATATAGAGTGTTCAAATTTGAGTAGTTTCCTTCCAGTGGGTTGAAGTAGGTCAGGGACTCATTAGAAGTCATTTCTTTTAATTACACACAAGGGACACTATAGAAGAAAAAAATAATAACAATAATGTGATATCACAATTTCAAATCCCATAATAGATGCAGCATCTACAAAACAAATTCACCACTCTGGAAAGTATGGGTCTCTGTGCTGTGTGATGCACTTTAGGGCAAAAACATTAAAAGAATATTTATGCATTACGAACATTTTTACAGCTGAAGCACATCTTGTCACACTGTGCATTGCTGTGTAACTCCAGGAGGATGAGAATCCATCTAAGGACAGCTTGAACTGTCACCAATGTTCTGTGCAAGAGAGTCTATTGATAAATGTTTAACAATGGCATTTTCTCAGTAAGGGAGCTCTATTCTGGTATTTTCACATCATTTTAAATCCTGGGGTTTGCCTCTCTGAAAACCAACTACGTTAAGCAGTTGCACATTAAATTATCCGCCATCTGTAGGCAGTCTCTTTCTAAATATTTTAAACCCAGCTGAGGTCCAGGCACTGAATGATAAACTGCAGAAGCAACAGATCAAATGAGTAATATTCATACTGAGATCAAATCACAAGGAGTGGGGGTAGAGGGGACCTTGAGCTTGGGAATGGCTGTTAGCTCTTCCTTCACAGTTTCTTATGTTCTCCAATCATCAGATCAAACAGGAAGCCAAGGATGGTCAGATAGCTTTAGGGACTTCTTAAACTATTAAAATTCCTTTTCGACATGTTGGGGAAACCCACACTTAATTATGTGTATCAATATTTTAGACTTGTGTCAAACTCTGCTGAGCACAGTGTGAACTCTGATATTTCAAAGCTTTTTTAGCCCTACATTCCTATTAGAGCTTGTCATGTCACTGTCTGGAACTGTAATCTCTTTTGATGAGTTTAAGAAAAATATACAAAGATGTGCATTACTTTTGGTCTGAACTACCAAAGCCAACTTTTTGTTATTATTCAGTAGTAATAAATTAACCTAGTAGCTCATAAAGTATTCCTCAGTCCAAATCGGGTTTCCTTTACATTCATTTACTAATTAGTACCACAGACAGCACAGCAGGCAACTTCAGAGACTCACCCATGGGGACACACAGCTGTCCACAGGATTTTTCTGATTACAGAGACCATCACTATGGAAGAAGAGGGTGCCTTCAGCTGGATGCAAGATGGGTGCTCTGCTTAATGGACAGTTCTGATCTTTGTATTCACTTTTTAATATTGCAAGGCCACTTCAGCTTACACCACTGGCTGAGCAGCAGTACTATCCTTTTTCTACCCATGCTGCCAGCTTAACATCATGAGATCCAAGTAACTGAAAGATATCATGGGGAGTGAAAGCAAATTTTGCGTTGTTCACAGCTCTCTCCACAGTTTTGGACAATGTGAAGATACATAAACGGCGCTCATCTGGCCAAACACATATGCCCAGTGCTTTAGTGGGTGTTTCCACGTGTTCTAGGGTATGCAGCCTACACTTTGGTTATGGCCCCAGAAAGCCCAGCTTTCCTCTAATCTGTCTGCCCCACGCTAATGACTTGGATACCTCATATCGGAGTGCATTAAGGGAATCCCTATGATTCACCATAGCTAGGAATTCCTTCTGCAGCATAGGCAGTTAATATGGGATTAAAAGCATCGTTTTAAATCCATATATTACAGACTTGGAAGAAGATAAATGAAAGGTGTCCTTTTTTTTTGTGTTCAGATGATTTTCCTTCATTTCTTAAAATGATCAGACTCAGCAGTTAAACAATTTTACCTTGAGTTTTAACCTTAAAAGTTAAAAGAAGATAACATTAGCCAGTCCCAAGCCATTTCCAAAAAGTTAAATGTTTTCTGTATTGCCACAGTGAGATGCTAAGTCCAGTTGCTAGTGGTAAAAAAGCTGAAGAAAAAAGCAAAACATTTCCAATCAACAGATTGGAAGTTATCTATGAATTAAGCTCTAAGGCCCATGGGAGTGACATCCAAGCCTTCCTTTCTATTCAAAGTGTACTTTATTTTAAAAATAGTAGGGTGGCTGTGGAAAAAAGGCATCCTCCTCCACATGGTTCCTGAACACCATATGGCAATGTCTATTCCATCATTACCAGATTTCTGTCCTGATTTCTGACTTAAACACTACGGTTTATCACTACATCAATCCACAGATTATCTTATCAAAAGCATCATGGCAAGGAGAGAGATGAAAATCCAGGCAACCCAAGTGAGAGCACAAAGGCGTACATACAAAGTAGGACTACGTTGCCACTGGTCTGAAGACTTTCTACAACAGCTCCTACAGAATTTTGGAAATTTGTGAAAACCTAAATATTTAAAATCCATCAACTGGACAGGTGCATCGGAAATGAAGAACTCACTGGGGAGGGAAAAAAACAAAACAAAAATACTGATTACATACATTAATTACATGATCAAAGTGATTTCAAATAAAAGGAATAACCTAGTGTTTTGTTTCCTTGTGTCTAACAGCATCAGACTCTGGAATCCTCAAAAGTACAACCTGGCTGCTAATGGGCTAATCTTACTTGCCCCTTCTGAAAATCCCTGGCTCGCAACATAAAAAAGCAGATATAAGTGCATTATCTACCCTCTGGGGATTGTTCACAAGAATATCTATCACAATCTCAGCCTAGAAAAAAGAAGCCTCGTAATACGGGCTCAAAAGTACATTGTACAAAGTACAAAAGTACACCTTGTCCCCTCCCTCCATCAAAAAACCTATACTGAAACCTGCACGTCCAAGCACATGCAGCAACTTAGTACCCACCATTTCCACCAAGGCATTTTGCAGACCATCTTTGGGGCCATCAAGAAGTATATGGTGCTTTGGAGACTGCTCCACAGCCAAAAAGTCAGAACAGCACAAACAGTTCTCAGAGTCTTTCTAACTGGATAGTAAGACCAAAGAACACCAAAAAGTAGAGCTTAAGAGGAAAAAAATAGCACTTTAAATAAACTCCATAAAATACCCATAATAATGCATGGCACCAAAGAGAAAGGAAAACAATCAGCTTTCACAAATACCTGTGTTTCATAAATTTTGTCATTCAGATAGGATAGGTACAGCATTATAAATCATACTCAACACACACAAACAAACCACAACACAAGGAGGTTGTGCCTATGGTCAGCCATGTCAGAGATATCCTGGAAGTCTAAACTCATGCATCACTTCTTTTGACCCTGCCAACTGTCATGAGTTAAGTTTCCAAAAAGGAATAAGATTGCCCTGAAAGTCAGGAATTACAAAAGAAATTATTCTATTTCTAAATAAAAATATTTTTATGCGTGTATGTATAAAATATGTGCACATATATACACACACATTCCATGCGTTGGGCCCTTTTTCTTTCCTTTCTGACAGAGTGGTTAGTGGTTTATACTTCCCCACTGGGGAGGCTACCCAAACTTTGTTTCTAAGCTGATATTGTTACTGACTCAAATTAAACAAGAAGATGAATTTTAAGAAAAGCACAGCTGGAAGGGAATAAGATCACTTGAAGAAAGAGAGAGATCTTGCAGAGGTTTCCTACCTGTATGGCAGTATATTCTTAGCTTCTCCATTTAATGGAGAGAATTAGAATATTGGGGAAAGGTTTCTAAAAATAGTTCAACGCTATTTCTTATTGAACTGTTCCCTATTTCCTATATATAGAGATAGGCACTTTTCCCTGACATTTTTCCCTTTTCTTCCTATAATTCATACTTACTTTTTTTCCTCACACGTTTCAACAACTTATAGTTCCCCCCTGCTATCTTCCTAAAGTTTTCTCTCCTTCCTCTATGTGAGTATCTCCTTATTCCCAGATCTCCCTTTCCTTCACAGCTGGTTTCCCTACCTCTTCTCACTCCCCCTCCCATCTCAACCACAACTTGACTGAAGTGAGAAGGAAGAGCGGACATCGATTAGTTTCTAAAAAGCTGATTTAGGATTCTCAGTTCTACCTCTGCATCTTCCCTTCGGCAGCCTACAGTTCAGAGATACTCAGTGTTTCCACTTGGCACAGCAGAAAGGGCAAAGGGGAACTCCTCTTCTGTGAAATAAGCCTGGACAGGGTCACTCCTCACTCTCATCTACTGAGTAAGGCTTCTTTCCCCATAATAGGCATTTTTGCTCTCTGACTGCATTGGGAACACATCCACAAAGTCAGCAAAAGCAATATTTGATGTAGGAAAAAAACATGTATTGGATGAGCACTTTACATCTTTTCTGCAAATTCTCCTTTTCCCTATTTTTATTCATTGCAATTTAAGTATAAATCAGTTTGCTGTTATCACCACCATACAGCCTTGTTTGAGTGCTAGCCTTAGCCTTCCTGGCTAGTGCGATGAAGATTTCCTCCCTAGCTGTGACTCTCCAATATCTCTAAGTCCAAATACAGATGATACATAAGTCCTTTTGAAGGTTCTTAAAAGTCCTCCTCAGTTAGCTTGATCCTGTAAGTCTAGCCCCACCATGAGCGCCCTACTTCAGCAGTTCGGCAGGATGTTGAAAGAAGAGGGTGTGAGGAGCTTTCAATAAGCTCAAAAACCTCCACCACTCATTTTTCCCATTTCAGCAATCCCAGTAACACCCCATATTTCTGACAGGATGTCAATAGTCAGAGGCAGGGCTTGATGACAGCTACTTTATGCTGCCCTGTGAAGCAGCTCCCCTGCCTGCCTTCACGCCTACAGTTATTGGCGCACCTTCGCCACGCAGCACAGGCAGGCAGTGCTTCAGCAGGCAGCCAAGGGAACCTTAGCCCCAGGGCTCCATACAAACTTTGCTTTCACCTAAATGGGGTGAAAATGCTCATGTCAACCCATGACATATTTCACAGAATTCAGTGTCTTTATTTGGGTAGAACAAGAAACTAATTGGTCCTGTTCTGACCAAATATTGGGAACCTTTATATGCTTAGGCTGCTGAAAATGTTTCCTTTGACTGATACAAAACACCTGTTTTTCACCTTGAATAGAGATCTTTTTAAGAGAACCCCATGTTTACCAGATAGTGTTTCAGTCTGCAGCTACTGTATGCAGCGCACTGGTGTACTGATCAGTAGTCTTTGGAAATCTCCTTTTGTATACTGTGCACAAATGATTTGTATTAAGGACTAGAGTACCGCTGTACCACTTCCGAATACTATAGCAGCTTTTGATGAGTGAACATCTTTTATTTTGAAATTGTCCTCCCTCAGTCTGTTGCTGCATATGTTAAAAGACCCCATCAAAAGCAAAATTACACTAAACTAGATCTAAAAGTGTCAAGTACATTGCATAAACATTGGAGACATCAAAAGCCTGAGTGGATGCTCCTGCTGACAAGTGGTGTGGGAATGCCAGGCTGTGCTGAGCCCGATACAATTCCATTTCTATCTACTTATTGAAACTGCTTCACAAATACATTTCTGCATATCAGTGTCACCTATCCAGTTCCAGGCACTGGAAGAGTTGGTTTAAAATTGCCATCTGAAGGAAATCAACATATTTTTCCATGGAATATCAATGTCATCTACATCTCTTTCAAAAAAAAAAAAAAAAAAAAAAAACCCACACAACTTTGAAGCATTTGTTTTTGATGTCTTTAGTCTGCCTTCTCTTTCACAGTTTGTAGATCTTACTTTTTAATCATAAAGGCAACAAAGCACCGAGGTTTATTGGGACAGAATTTGCGGGCTCCGTCTGGGACGTGGGCTGCCTATGTAACATACGGTGAAGGTAAGCACCTTGGAATAGCATTCACACGATACTTCCTGAGCTAGCCAGTAGGAAATACCAAGCAAGAAATGTGTCCAAGATCACATTTCTTTGGTGTAGGTGGAACCGAGACTGCAGTTAATAGCCCAAAGCCATCTCCCACACATAAGACTCATTCACACCAGTTCCAAAAACATGTCCAGAGGACAGAATTGCCACCTCTATTTTTTTTTTTTTTTAAAGAAAATCTAGCTGCCACAGAGCCCACGTTTAACCACTTGCATCTTCACTCTTAGTTGTGAGCCTTTCTTTTATGTACGGTTGACGACCTCCCTCAAGTCCTTTTCCTCTAGGTTAGAAACCAATACAGAAAGGGTTATAGAAGAAGCCAAAGCATGAAACATGGCTCTTATGTCACCTTCAGCATGCATACAGCCTGAACCACATATCCCAAAGGATTGCTCTAACACTGGTCAGACTGAGATGGGGAGGACCCTCCCACCCTCCTGTGGCAGCAGGACCCTGCGTGGATGAGTTGCATAAAGCTAGAGAACACATCAGTGCAGCAGCCATAACTGCAGAGCTCTGCCATATATCTGAGCTGGGGCAGGTCCCAGGATCTGGTCTTCACTTCTTGAGGTACCTTTGACACCGAATAAAATATCATTTGTCAAACATGTAGGCAATAAGCTAACTGCCAAGGTGGCAGCCCTTGTGCGGAAATGCAGTCACAGAACTGTAAATGCCAGGAGAACTTTGCTGGCCGAAATTAGACACCAGAAGTTTCACAGATCCAAGAACATCTTTACAGATCACAGACTGAAATGTCTGAGTGTCACTTTAGGCACATAAGAGGGTTGTGTGAGGTCTTACTTATTTTATCTGGGCTAGGTAGTCCAAATATAACTCTTCAGATTTATGAAAACAATTAAGGGGTCCAGTGGAGTTATGCAGTTTCCAAACAAATCTGCAAATCTTCCGTGTCAGATTTCTAAAGAATTGCGATTTCAGCCCCTATTAGGATAAGAGAAATTTCTGCTTGACAGAACTCCTCATACAATTGAGTAAAGTTATTTTCTATACGTTCGTACATCAGAGTCTTATCTATTATTTCTGAGCATTTTTCCCTGCACAGTTTATGATATATATCCTTTCCACTCACTTAATCTGGTTGCGCCAGCAATTAACAATATTTTACTCAAGAGAGAAAAATTTTGGCTTTATATACACAGGTGTCACAACAGTCAGACTCTAACAAAAAGAGTGAATGGTTTCAAATACACTTCTCCACGTACAGAAGAGAGTTTTGTACAGAATGCATAAGAATAAAAACAGAGCTACCATCAGTGCTTTTGCTGGTGGCCAATAGCCGCAGAGTCCCTCTACCACCCAGGGTGCCAAAGCGAAGGGCACCTGCAGAGGCCAGCTCACTCTTTGCACTGCCTGATGGACACAAGCCTCAGGACTGGACTCTCTGGAGCCCGCCTGTCCCGCAGCCAACTGCAGAGCAAAACCTGATTTTCAGACAGTCAGTTGGCTGCAGAAACCCAGGCCCTCGCATCAGGTGCTTTGCCTCGCTAGCTAACACACGGGGAACCTTAGGTGAGAACAGAGTGTGGTTCCTCACCTCAGCGCAGCCTCACAGGAGGCAGAGCACAGCTGTAGTGCCACAGCGGGCAGGAGCAGAATGACTCACCCCACTATAGCAGAGGCAAAGACTTTGCATTTTTCTTAGTTCCCCAAGAATGAACCCCCTCTCTGAGCTTCTGCAGCTCAGGTGGGGTGCTAGCGCTGCTGCCCCTCCATTCAGTCCTGTGGGATCACAACCAGGGGCTGCACACAGAGAGAGAAAATCATGGTACCGCCCTACGCTGTGCCAGAAAACATGGAGCATCGCACAACTGCATCAATAGAAAGAAGCCAGAGTTTCCGGGTCACTTCATTTACTTTCCTTCTAGTCAGGGATACATCAGGGAGAACAAGACACTAAGTGCAGAGGTAGTACCACGGCTATAAGGCCTATAGATCAATTTATCAGGGCACAAAAAGGCTCAGGAAATACTGGTAGCTGGCTAGACAGGAGGTCATTTAAATCTTTGCACAAGAGCTAGGCCAGCCACATTATACCATCACTTTTTCCACATGGCAATTTTTATTTTCCCCCTCCCACACCAGGACTGCTCACTTCAAACCACAAACTACTGGTATTATTAGTGGTATTTTCTCAACTTTTCCTAAAAGCAAAGAAACAAAAAGAAAAACCCTCTTCAGACCTCTGTTTTACAGTTTGGATGCGTACGTGTCACACAATACAGAAAGCACTACCAAGAAGTCTTTCTGCATGGAAATGACTGGGCTCTCTCCATGCTACCATTTCACCATAGACTTTGGAAATCTCAGCTCTACAGAAGAAACGTCCAGAAAGATAATTAACAAATAGGCTCTCATGTGATGTGAGCATCAGCCTCTCCTTACCGTAATTCTTGAAGCTATAAAACAAAACTAATGCATATTTCCTTTGTTCCCTAAATTGACTACTCAGAAAATATGAGGCTTAAGTCCCAAACTCTGTAAGTTCACTATCCAAGTGCTTATTAAGATCAAGAAAGCTTTTCACAGATGTGGAATTTTACCTGAAGGCAGTAGTTGAAGAATCAGAATCAAACAGATGATCAGAAAAGTGATCTTCTCACACATATCTTTTTTAAAGCTTCTATATACACGCCTACATATTCTCAGGAAATAAGAAGCACTTGAGATTCTTCTCACACTGCATCAATTTCCACATCTTATCTCACTTCAGCTCATACCTGCTGCAGAAATGAAATCTAAGAAAAAAAATTAACATGCTCAAACCTACCAGTTAATAATAAATTCCTGGTGTAGAGTCAGAATGGGTTCATTTGTTTTATCTGTTTAGAATGCAAAAAGCAACAAATTAAATACTGAACTCTCTCTCAGAATGTGAAAAATATATTATCCTTTTTATTGACTGTAAACATTCAATCTAAAGAACAGTTGGAAGGTAGAGGCAGGAATACCTGGTTTGATTAGTCAACAGATGCTCTACAGAGTCAAAACTTACTTACTCCCTGAGTTTTGACTTTTATTGTTAACTCAAACAATAACAAAAATAGAAACCTAAGCTTCCCCCCCNTCAGCAGCAGCTCTCTAAAAACTATCTCTGCTCTAATACTTGATTATATCTGCTTCAGGGAAAGTTTCCTATATCTCAGATAATTACCACCTGCTTGTATGAGTCACCTGTTAGAACAGCTGCTTCTTAATGGTAGTGCCTTGCAGCTGAGATAAGAGTGAATTCAACAACTAAAGGTCAAGAGGTGATTTGATAGTCTAATACATTAGTTTCTTCCACTGACAGAAAACTTGTTTCCTTATATAAATAAAATCATTACATGATCCAGTAGCTAAAACAAGGAAAGTAAAAAATTAGGACTAGAAATAAGATAAAGATATTTAATGCTGGAAGTAACAAATAACTGGAAAACTGTGGTGGACTCTACTTCTTGATATCTAGTGTAAGATAGCAGGGTACAGAGCCCAGACTTCAGATCAGCAGACTTCAACTTATTCGGGAAACTGCTGGATACATTCCGATGGCAGCTCTGAAAAGTAAAGGAATTCAAGGAACTTGGTGGGTCTTTCAGACAGCATCCTACAAGTGCAAGAGCAGTCCTTCCCAATATTCATGAAGACCAGCAAACTTATCAGAAAATCTGCATGACTGAGCAGGGAACTTATAGTGTAGAGACATTAAAAGGCAATATACAGGAGGAGGATGCGGGCACCAGGTACAGGAATTTAAAAACATTGCTTGGGCAGGCAGGGATGGTGTCAGAAAAGCCAAAGCTCACCTGCAGTAGACGGGACATCAAAAGCAGCAAAAAGAGCTTCTACCAACACATTCATAGCAAAATGCTGAACAAGGACAACATGGGCTCATTGCTGAATGGGGTGGGTGATTTAGTAACAGCAAACATAGATAAGGCAGATGTACTCGATGCCTTCTTTTCTCCAGTCTCCACCAACAAGGTTTCTCAGGCCTCTCTGCTTAGTGAAAGGGTTCACAGAGGAAAACAACTTGCAGTGGATGAGAATCAAGTCAGGGATTGCTCGAGATACATCATCCTGTGCACGCCCATGGACCCTGTGGGGCTGCAGCCAAAGGGTCTGAGAGAACTGGCCAATATCCTTGCAAGATCACTCTCTATCCCCTTTGAAAGGTCATGGAGACCGGGAGAGGTGCCCCATGACAGGAAGAAAGCAAATGCTGCACCCCAGCTTCAAAAAAGGTGAAAAGGGCAACTAGATCCAGAACAGCCTACCCTCAGTCCCTGGAAAAATCATGGAGTGAGTCTTCATGGAGTACATCTTCTGTACATGAAGAAGAAGATGACTAGAAACAGTCAGCATGGATTTACCAAGGGCACATCATGCCTGACTGCCATGATTGCTCTCTACAATATAGTGACTGGATCTGTGGCCAAGAAGAGAGCAGGCGATGCCATTTACCTTGACTTTAGCTTTTGACACTGTCTCCCACAGTATTCTTGTATCCAAGTTACAGCTTTACAATCTGGTAGTGAACAACTGGACAGGTAAAAATCCAGTTGGATGATCAGGAGAGGGTCATGATTAAGGAGCTATACCCCATCTGGAGGCTAGTAACAAGTTGACTACCACAGGGGTCTATCCTGGGACCCATCCCGTTTAACATTTTTACCGGTGACCTGCAGGTCATTGAGATGATGGAGTGCCCTCTCATCAAGTTTGCAGATTACACCAAACCGGGGGAAACAGTGGAAATGCTGCAGGGCAGGGCTGTCATATAAAGGGACCTAGAGAGGCTTGAGGAATGAGCCAACAGGATCCTCATGAAATTCAACACGGACAAATGCAAATCTCTGCATCTAGGAAGGAAGACCTCCTTGCAGCAATACAGCCTGGGAACTGATGAATGGGGAGCAGCTCTGCAGAAAAGGTCCTGGGGCTCTGGAAGACAGCAGCATGAGCCAGCAGCACCCTGGCAGCAAAGAGGACCAGCAGCATCCTGGGCTGTAGTAACAGGAGCAGTACATGAAGGGAAGGGATTATGACCCTCCACTCATCACTTGTTAGACCACATTTGGAATGCTGTGCACAGTTTTGGGTGCCCCAGTACAAGATAGATACGGATAAACCAGACCAAGTTCAACAAAGGGCCACCATGATGGTAGGGAGCTGAAGATCTTGCCCTGTGAGGAGAGGTTGAGGGAGCTGGGGTTGTTCAGCTTGGAGCAAAGTTGGCTTGAGGGGAACTGAACAACAGCCCTCCAGCATCAGGAGATGCGGCCAGACTCCACAGCCATGCATGGTGGCAGGGTGAAAGACAACAGGCAAAAGTTGAAACAAGAAAGGTTCAGACTGATATGAGGAGAAACTTTTTCACCATAAGGACAGTCAAGCAGTGAAACAGGCTGCCCAGAGAGTCTCCCTCCATCCTTGGGGGTTCTCAAGACCCAACTGGATAAAGACCTGAGCAACTGGTCTGATCTCACAGCTGACTTTGCTTTGAGCAGGAGGCTGGTTCATCCCACCTTACGGGTGACAGGACTGAGCTTTGAGTGAAGTTGTCCTCAGTGCTCTGTGTAGTTCATGAAGAGAGACGGGAACCTCCACTGGGTATTTCACATCTAAATGGACTGATAAACCTCTACTGGAGACCTATTTGTCTCTGGTGACTGCAGAAAGAGCTTAGATTAAAGTCACAGCCTCAATAATATTCAGATATCTTTCTGTGTACTAAAGAACCAGCAAATATTTGTCTCAATTCTTGTTTAAATTTAGAATTTAAATGGAAGTAGGCAATATCTGACCTAATTTTAATCCTTTTCTATGTCCTGACAGAGGAAAGTAAATATAACACAGTCATTGCAAACATGCAAGATCCTAAACCTGTACAGATTTTGCTGCTACCTTAGGAATTGCAGCTGCATAGTCAGGTGTTGGGGTTACTTTCTCTAAGATTTCCCATGGGGAAAAGAAGATATATTAAATTTAATTCAGTAAATCATGAAAATTATAAAAGACTTTTACAAAATATTGCTGAACCTTAAAAAGCAAACAGACATAAAGATTTCATAGTAAATAAAGAGACTTCCAACTGTATGGGCAAGAATAGCATGCTGCGACAGCACAAAAAGCAGAATTTGCATTGCACCAAGAAATAAACCCCCACAATTTCTTAAAATATGCATATATGCACATGCACAGAGTGTAGGAATAGGCCACAGCAAGAACTGAGGCCCAGTTCCTGCTGGTAAGGGAATCTACTCCGCTCTGCAGCAGCCCCAGTGGTGCCTTTCACTAGCAAAATGCCAAGGAATTTCTTGGCTCCTCATGCATCCTGATTTTGATCCCATAATATGGGCAGTAAATAAGGTAAGGCACATGTGCACCTCTCTCTGCTAAGGTCCAGTTTCCAGAGGTACACGGTGTTCTCACATGAGAGGCACCACTAGCCCTAAAGACCACTAGGAAAGTGAAAGATATCTTCCAAGTCTTCCTTCTCTTTTTCATATACAGAAGCAGCACCTTACTGAGAATTACAGTCTTCACCATCTAGAAAACTCAAGATATTTTTGCAACATGCTGTTTATGTATTTGTAAAAAAAAAAAAAAAAACAATTTTTGAAGTACACATCAGTTCCATCAACCAGCTAAAAAGGTCAATTTCACGTCAGCAAAGAGATGAAAAACCTTATCTGTATTTCTGCCCTTTCCACATCATTTTAAAGATGTTCTTTGTGAAAAATGTCGATCTCAACTAATCAATTTCTTTTTCTTAAATACCGCTACACTAAACAGCTCTTGGAAATTTTATTAATTTTTATGAGCATTTACCTCTTCCTCCAGAATACATAGTTTCAGACTTATTTGCTTTCCAACCTCAGCCTTTGCAGCTACTCTTCCAGCACAAGTGCCACTTCAGTTCTAGCCTCTGCGACACAATGAGCTTTTGCTTCTGCTGTGTGTCCCAGACAACAAGAAAAGCTCTGTGGCTAAGTCATTGTGAAAATAAATAAGGGGACTGGTTGCTAAATCTTTCTGAAGGTAAGAAAGAACATTTACTTATTATCATGCTTAACATCTATAAAGCAAGAATAATTTGCCATTAAGATATAATGCTCCCTTTGCCCATTATCCATCTTTCAAGAACGATAGAACTCCACATTACCAAAATGGTCTTATTTTTTGTCCAAGGTAAAAACATTTTGAAAGAAATACTTTAGGAAATCCTCAGTCTTTGTAATTAGAAATCAAATTTTTTAATTTCTTTAATAAAGCAACATATTAAGTATGCTACAAATAAATCAAATAAATTACCATTTTTAATTAGGCATAACAAACAATTAAACAGATGACATTTAAAATTAATTTTCTCTACTGGAGGGAACATGATCTAAATCGGTGCTGAGCCCAGCACTCTCCTTATGGATATTCCTTCCGATGCAGTGACATTCAAAACCATCATAACATTTTCAGAGACAAGTCTATTTCCATTTTTCAGTAGTTGAGGTTTCACTTTTAAGTCAGGTTTTTTTCAGTTACCAAACTTCCCTAGAAATGCTTCATGTCTTAAAGTTTCTGCTCAGCTCCATAGTATGTAATTGCTGAACAGCTGCACAGTCATACCAACCACTGATAAAAAGGCATTACAAACTTCTAAGCAAATCATATTTATAATGCATAATATTCAAGGCCAAAAAAAAATCAGTAGTACTTCAAGGCAAACTTCTGAAAATAGGGCAAGAGCATCTTGGGAAAGATGATGGTAAATGCTGCGCAGCAATGAAAAGATGCAGCTGTCTAAAGCATAACTCCCATACAGCACACTGAAAAGAGAATTACCTTACTTTGGACTTCACTTTGTCTCCCAAATTAAAGCATTGTCTACAGCTAATTGCTTCAAGAACTGGAGTAAAAACTCTTAGGAGTCCAGTCCAGCAAAGAGTAGGTACCTTTAGGAGGTACCCAATTCTGAGCACATGGGTTGTCTCCCTGGCTCCATATATGTAAATACCTCAAAGATTTTCACCTGTGAGATATATCAGGCAATCCAGAAGCCACAAAGAAGATGCTCTATTTCCCACTCTGAAAGCTTTTCCTTAATTCTTCATTTGTAATGGTGTAAGCAAAGAGTGAGTCTGTTGAAATCAGTGGAGTAAGGCACTGTAAACCTAGCCAGAAAGGAAATGTAGCAAGTGCACATTTCACTTGCAAGCTTTACTTAGTAATTGTCCTCACATGCATACACATTTTCTGCAAAGCATCAAATGCTAAAACCAAAGCAAAGATGGTTCACATTCACTAAAAGGTGACAGTCGAGTTTTTAGAGGCCGCAAAATACAATAGAACATTTCACCCAGAAGATCATTTTCAAGAAAAATAGGAAGCCCAAAATGAGAACACGAATTTAATTTTTGTTCTGCTGCCTGAGAGAACTCAGTGTAGGATGGTATCTTCCTGCTTGGACTGTATGTGTGATTCCCATCAGCAGAAATGAGTGCTATGTATGTGCATTGCGGGTAGAACAATTCTGGGTCTGTATATGCAATCTGGAGTGTGAGAAGCTAGCGGATTTGCTCTAAATTAAAGAAGTGGGAAGCTGATGTGGCCATTTTTGTAGCTAACACTTCGCTAGAGATCTTAAATTGAAGAGGTAGTTGGAGAAACCTATTTGTGATATATGTTACATCAGTCAGTTTCAGACTATAGCTAGTCTGTTTTATATATATACATATATATAAATAGATATATATCAAAAAAATCATACAAAAAATAATAAGTTTTTTAAAACATTTGAATTATGACATAAATAAGTCTTTGTGCTTGGGGAAAAGCCTCAGGGGAACAGTTCTACAGACAAGCCCCTGCAAGGAATATGCTTCCAGGGAATGCCTCCCTAGACAAATCTCCTGCTAAGCAGAATGCCTCTGGCAAAATGCTATTGGTAAAACGCTTCTGAAAGTTGATGAGTCTCTTGACAAAACCTGTGCTCTCTCTGAGAGTGCCCAAAGCCAGGCTTTCATCGCTGTGAGGAACAACCCGTCAGTGGGACAAGCCCTGCTCCTCATTGTGTCTAACCAATACAAACAAAAACTGGAACCAGTTGCTGTCTGCATCCCAATGATTATAAAGCCAGAGATTTCCATCATCACAGTCATTACAAATGTTTCTGCTTTGATTAGGTAATAGTGACAAATAACTGTCAGAAGTAAGGGATTTATGTGTGATAGAGTTACTGAGAAATAATCATACTGTATTTATGCAAATCAGTTCTCATCAACCAATCTGACTGCAAGGATTTGCGTATGTGATTACAAATGTGCAGTAATACATATATAACTTTGGGCTCTGCCTGCCTGAGAGACTGCTTCTCCTGTGGAGTACTTAGTTATCTGAAAAATCCTGCAGTTACACTGGTACTGAAATTTTGTCTTGTTTTTCGTATTCCTTGCATTATCTGGTACGAGTATATCTGTTAGGAAATTCTTGTGCCAAATCTTAAATCATACACTCACAACAAACAAGATTACTGAGTTTCCCTCTTCCTCACTAATCTATTTATTCTCTCACTGTCTTCTTGCTGCAGCTACATCCCTTGAGGGAAGTTTTTTCAGTCCCTATGGACTGAAGGGTGAAAAAGCAAAAAGTAGGAAGTCACCATACTTACTATAACATAGAATAAGGAGATCAGAGCACACAGATAAACATGCTGTACAGATATTCAGAAAACTTCACGGTTTAAGTAGATCAATCATATTTCAGGCATATTGCTATAGCTAAGAAAAGCTAGCCATGTTTTTTGCATAGAACCCTTCAAGGCTAGAAAACAAATAGCAATCTTTAATCTATAGTGTTAATTTCCACTATTTTGGATTGCTTACCTCTTCAGGTCACTATGGTATAAGGAGCATTACAACAACATTAACACTAGCTTTTTGGCACTGCAGAAAAAGGGGGAGTGGGGGAAGGAGTATGAACTTATAAAAGGTTAAGCATTTTCAAGACTTTTCTGCCTAAAGAGATTCTATTTCAGTTTACTGCTCAATATGAATATATTTGATAGACATAATTTCCTGTACGTAAGTTTGAAAATGTTGACACAGGCTGATAGCCTGGAATATCTGGTCATATCACAGTTTAGACTGTAGGCCAGATCCTGTTCTCCTAAATCCTGCCTGAGCCAGAATGCAAGCGTACGAATTACCCTTACACCTCCAACAGCAATCCAGCGCTCCAACCCATGTCCATAATCCTTTAAATACATTTCTGCTAGGCCTAAAAGTTCCTTTGGTGTCTAAAGTATGTCTCCCATAAGAACATATCTATGACAAAATACATTGTTAGTATTTCTAATGACTTTGGGGAAACTGCATTTATTCTCAAAATGCAAGGAACTTTGATTTGTATAATCAGATCTTACAACAGTCATCTTTCCTAGTACAACTACAAAGTATGTTGTTCTTACATGGGCCATTTAGATTAAAGAGCCCGTTCCCATTTCTTATTTGCTTTTCTGTATATATTGTGCTGTTCTTTCTGTTGTCAGTGCATGAATGCAAGGAAGAAATTATATGCACAGAAATGTTCGCAAATAGAAATATTGTTGATGACACTTGAAGATAATTACAAAAACCCTAAAGAAAGCTATTTACAATCCTAAAGACAATGAATACAAGATTTTCAGACACATGCTTATTCAAATAGTTTACAACTAGGTGCTGTCAGAGCTGGGTGAGAAAAGGTTTCTACCCCAACGATAATTTCAAGATTTCAAAATATTTTCTGTTCTGCGTGAGGATGGAAACAAGACCTGCCCAACTTTTCCACCCAAAAAAAAAAGTGAATCAATGGTTTATCATATAAGGTGTTTCTAAGAGGTGGAAAACCAAAGTTTAAATGTCTAACTAGGAACTGAAAAGTGATACACTGATATTTCAGTTCGGATTGGGGGTTATCTGGAAGCTGTATGTGTTTATAAGCACAGCAGCTCCTTAATAGATCTGGAAAACTTTCCATGATCAGAGTGGTAGTAAAACTATACACTGCCGTTTAAAAGTTTGATTCAATAAGTCATCATTTTCAAACAAAAAAAGCCAATATTCATCACAAAATTCCAGACAAGCAGTAGTTGCTAGTATCCAAATGTTGATATAGTACTCATTTTTTTTTATGGGGTTTTTTTATTATTATTCTGTTGCAAGTGAATCATTTGTCAATCAAAATAAAATTACAGTCAATTTCAGGCTATGGTGCTCACTCAAACCAGCTATCTAATTAGACATAGTCAACGTTATGACTCATAAACTAATGAGATCTCCCCTTTTGATTCTTTCAAAAAGGAATAGGAATTAACTCACTTGAGAAACAGTTTTCCCACTTTGAACATTAGACCATAGTAATCATGAGATCAAAAGCAATTTATTAAAAGGGTGTATTCCATATGTATTGTATAAACTTACTGCATAATATCATATTAGAAAATTGTGCGTTCTTATCTAATACTGGAAAAACATTCAAAAAATCACTTACAGAATAGCCCTTTCATTCATTTATTACATGTAAAAGAAATAAAAACTGCAGTTTTGGCCATGACAAAGGCTGACTTGCAGACACAGTAAAGCTCTTTCTCACAAGACAGGGCTGAAAAAGTTGCAATCGGTGTGCCTATATACCAAAAAAATAGTGGGGATAATATCAGCATGCATTGGTTGTTTGACATCTGCAAACAGATTTTAATTCATTTTTCTTGACATTAAAAAGTGTCAGGAATGCCTGAGGGCTTCTGCGTTGTTTTGCTTTTTAGAGAAAAGCTTTAAGCTTTTTAAATTAAGTACCCAGAATGTTAATGTATAGTTAATATTCTGAATCTACTTCTTTACACTGATTTATTTTAATCTGCTCTTTTTCTGTTGCAGAGTGTAAGCCCACCCCCAGAATTACTAATTTAGGCACTGGTGTATATATACTTCTGGTGCCTGCTGAACTTTAGTGTAAGCAGTGTGACTAGGTTTAAACACATCTCATTCATTAAGGCGAGTGCCCTCTTCATCCAGCAGCAGGACACTGGCAGAGAGGAGAGGTGGTGTCAGATTCCCTGCCTTTCTAGTAGGGTGCAACCCAGGAAGGTAGTTCTTGCTCCTGGAAACCTATATTCATTTTGCATGACATTACCGTTGGGGAAAAACTACCTAAAAACAAGGGCATTGTCATCTAACTCATCTTAATTACAATCAGGTTGCCTTTGCCATGGCTCCTTTTGCCCCGTGAAACCAGCACCCCTCATCGCACCGGCAAAGGACCACAGCCTGATGTGTTGTAACAGCTTTGCCCCATGCCAGGGGCTTGGCCACGCGCAAAGATGGAGGAAATGGGTGGACAGGTCCTGGCCAGGCTAAGGAAGGCTCACAGTGTCCCTCCTCTCTTTCTTGCAATCCCACCAGGTCCCTTCCCCAGGAAAGAGGTTTTTTTCACCTTGCTATTATTTAGAGGGTGCCACCACAAAGTTAGTTGTAACTTCACCCATTACTGATTTTGACAGCTTTTCTGGGTCAGAAAGCAGCCTAAACCTGAACAGCCATGAAGCTGAGAAACCTATCTCTCTGGAAAATAATGTTTCTGATTACTTATGGGTGACATAAGCACTTAGAAGCAAGTGTAGACACGGTGCTTAGGGACATGTTTTAGTGGTGGACTCGGTAGTGTTAGGTTAACGGTTGGACTTGATGATCTTAAGGGTCTTTTCCAACCTAAATGACTCTATGACATACTTCAGATGCCATAGAAACTTTTAGACAAGCAGGGATGTATCTGAAGGATTATGCAGGCAGGTTGGGGGGCTGAATTGCTGTTGGAGGTTTAAGGGGAATTCATACGCTTGCATTCTGGCTCAGACAAGACTTAGGAGAACGGGATCTGGCCTACAGTCTAAACTGTGATATGACCAGATATTCCAGGCTATCAGCCTGTGTCAACATTTTCAAACTTACATGCAGAAAATTAGATGTATCGAATACATTCTTTTTAGCAACTAACAACAGCCTGTTTATCACAGATATCCTGTACCTAAAGCTACTGTGAATAAAATAATCCTAACCCCTCCAACAGTCTCAGTGATCAGAATTTCAGAAAATGTTATTCCACTGCCTACAGGTCCTGTTTTAGTTTTATTTTTTAAATGAAATGTTGATCTTTAAGTTGCCACACAGACTGCAGACAAAGCCAGATTTTAAAGCGCTTGAGTCAGTATTTTTGTTTGAAGGCAAATGCTTCACAAATTAAATAAAAATTTCAGCAGATCCCACTTTGAAGCTATGTCCTAATTTGTGATGGTCTCAGAGACTTAGATTTCCTACTCGCTCACTGTAATTTTCTGTCGGTTTGGGTCACTCTTAATGAAGGTTGTACATTGTGATGGAGTGTTGCAACGGCCTTAGTCTGTGACGGCATTGTGTGCACCCACTTAAACTAAGCATCTGTTACCTGGCTCTTTGTGGTGGAGGGAACAAGAATCAATACTGATTGAGTGATAGATCAACTGACCTTTCTAATCTTCTCACTCTACATGAAATATGTTACCTGCAATCAGTACTTCCTAAGTGAAAACTTGTACGGCTTTGAACACAGGAACAGAAGGCTCATGTGACAGCTCAGCTTGATTTGTAATTAATAAATCCACAGGTCACTCAGCAAGAGTTTCTACTGCAAAGGATTGTTCTTTCAAATATTAAAACAGGAGCTGACTCCAGCAAGGTTGAGGCTGATGGCCAGCTAATTTGGGTAGCACATGATGCTGAGCATCTGCTCCGAAGCAGATGCTAAAGCTTCTTTCTCTTGCAGACACACTCCTCCCTTCTGTCTGTAGAGGTTCTAGTAGATGGTGCAAATAGAAACAGCAGGAGCATGCTGGAGAAACCTTGATGGTCCTATTTATGTCTGTTCCACATAGCTCAAGTTCATAATTCCACCAAAATACTAAGAATCTCTCTCAAAGGACATCCATATGTGTGCTCTACTTCAGACAAGTGGCCTGATTTTTGGGAGCCTGGGTCACCACAATGGGACAGCTGACCACTCAGAAACTCTGCAAAACAGGCCAAGATGAATAAACATTTTTTGGGATGAATCCATTAGTCATGCATGCTGTAAGAGTGCCTTCATCCAAAATACTTTAAAAATCTGAAAAGGTTGCAAATCTGCTGACCACAGTTATTCAGTGATATCTCTAGGAGCTTTGTGGCAAGAAAGCCAGCAGCTTTCTGGCAGCTTGTCTGGTAAATCTTCATTTTGGCATGAAATTTGTTTACGAGACAGAGATATCATCCTTCGATAGTTTTTCCCTGAATAGCTTCTAACTCTTTCTACTGAAATTTTAATTGAAAGCTATGATAATGATGCAAAATCCAGTTAGAAAAAAATAAATCAATGGGCAGTATATAATAGGGATAAATCTTATTTAAAATAAATCACATTCAGATATCACATAAGAAAATAATTTTAATATGCTCTTTAGTAAAAATGAAATCTATTCCATCTAAATGTAGCAAGCTTAGACGTTTGTGTGTAGATTGATAGATAGATAAATGTAAATGCTAGTGATAAAGGAAACCCAAGGAATAGACGTTTTTAATCCTTGAGTGTTGAGACGCTATTTTTTCATGTTATATTTTCCCTACTTTTCCCATAAATGTTTTCATTTGATCTTAATTGACCTGCCAGAACAGAGGCCAACTCTCAATTCTGTACTGTGGACATCTGTACCTAAAAAAATGAAAAGACCAAAGTTGTTTCATGTACACCAATTAACTATCACAAGTGAAGAATTTTGAGTCATTACAAACAGCAGCCAGTTTTGAACTTGGAGGTGAAAGTATCCGTACTACAAAGCTCAAAAATGTCAGGGGGTTATATTAACATCTGACTCTCACTCAAAATAGATTACTTCTGTTTTTGAGGAACAGAAGAAATCATTGCCCTCTGGTGGCCAAAATGGCATTTTTTAAGCATTATGGACTCAAATTTTAAGCAGGGTATATAGGGACAATAACCCACTATCACATATGTAGAATGAAAAATCTTAAAGAAGACTACTTTTTATTCATCTTGACATAAATGGGGGAAAAATACAGTCCTGTCTTTCATAGTTTCAGAATACAGGCTCTAATTAAAACCTTAATCCAGATGCAGTTTCCCCCCCCCGTAAGAGTTTTCTCCAGTTCAAATTCGGTCTGATTTGTGTCAACATACACCCATGAAATATAGGCATGTACTACCTACCTTTATTCAATGTCAGGAGTAAAGCATGTTTTCAACACCTAATCACCTCTATCAACAATAGTTTGCATTTAAAAGTAGCAAGGCATAATTATATTTGTCTCTAAGAATGCTGGTTTTTTCTAGACAGCCACCTACGGATGGATGTGAAGTATGAACTCAAGCAACACAGCCAACCTAACAACAGTTCTTGTATGGGGAATAGCCAGGCAGAGGTTTCCCCCAGTCCATTCACAGGCAAGGGCCAATTATACTATTGGTGCCTGGGATGCCATGGTGAGAAATGGGGTTTGTTGTGCTACAGGAAGAGAGGGAAATACAGCCACTGCACTCAGCCGAGGACATATGCACACACTGTATACATACCATACGAGCGGATTCAGAAAGGACACTGCCTTCTGACACACAGACTGTGTCAACACGCATGCTCTGCCTTTGTGTTAGCAAAGAGCGATGCAGACAGTATGCCATAGCTCACTGCTGACCATGGTCTTATATACCAGAAGGCTTAAACAACCGCTAATAAGAGCTGTGTGATCTTCACCAAGCATCTGTTGACGTCCTGGTTGATCATCATTTTACAGACGCTTTAGCAGGACAGACTCTTTAGGTCGCCTCCTTGCTTTAATTTCACAACTGCTCTGTAGATTGTGCTGAAAATACAGCGCAGGAGAGGGAATGATCTGAACATCTCACCCTTCTTTTCTCACAGCCCATCTGAACAGGTCCCACTGCAGCTAAATACACCTCTGGAGGTCAGTGCAGAACGTGCAGCCCTGTACCACACTTTTATGTCCCTAACTGCTCCAGGCTGTGAGCCAACACTCCTGGACCTAGAAAACTCCCAGGGAATCTGTATGCAAGAGTTAGGTTATTGACATAAACTTACATTCATTTTATCCATGGGGAATTTAAAACACTCCTGCTTAGAGGCTGCTTTAGCCCAGTAATTTTCCTGGGAATTAATACTGTCATTTCATTACTTTTTCTCTTAACTTTATTTCATCACTGTAATTACAGATTCGTGTCACTATTTTAAGCAAAGAATAGAAATGACAGCTGAGCAAAAACACTTTGCAAGTAAAGAGGGGGGGGGGGCAGAAAAGAAAAAGAATCCAAGCCAAGACAGAGCAAACCCAGAAAATGGGTCATCTAGGAAGCTGCCTATGTTAGAAAGGAGTCAAATTAAGCAAGACAGAGTTAAGGTTATGGTTTTTCCAGTCTATCAGGAGGCTTTATCGAGTTTTTAAGGAAGATAGAAGCAAGATGGAGAACGCCTTCCTGAAAGGAAGGGTAAAGATCTTTATCCTCCAGCCTTAATGGTTATTCACATAAGCAGTTACTGATTTATGTCAGAACACACTTTTTGTGTTGCACAACTGACTTCTGTGTTCACATCAGCTGTAAGCTTAAACTGTTCTTCCTACCTATTTAAATATGGCTGCTTTTTTAACTAAAATATTCTTGTACCAAAACCCGCTCATTTTACCTAAGCCCAGCATTAATCTTCATATACTGCACCAATTAAAGATGTGAAGGCTTGGCCCGTGGTTTGGTTTACTTCAGGTTTTTTAAGAGTGTGAAATGCTTTGATTGGCTTTTCATTTCCCTGAATGTAATTACCTTTTTAAAGAACAATGACAAAGGCTAACAATAAAAACAGAATGACAGAATCAGATAAACTTTATGAATGTTATGTTGCCTATAACAAATGAATAATCTTTTATTCTGAGTATTGGCTGAAATATGACAATTGTCATCTCATAGTGCTATTCATTTCATTAGACAAGGATAAGCTTATTTCCCTTTGAAAAGTAGTTTTTAATCTTACAGCTGCACTACTTGGATTGTTTTCTTCTGTCTTTCTCGGCAATTGAATATGCTGTATTCTAGCTATGCCAACAAAGTACTGAGTGCAAGCAACATTCCTATCGATTACAGTGCACAAAAATAGTAATCAAGCACTTCAGGATCTGATCCAGTATCTGGGGTTTCTGGAATATTGACAACGGAATAGATGTTATGGACTGGTTGTGAAATCACCAGCGTTTTTACTAAGATCAATGCAGATTTTAAAACTGTTATTTCCCCTAATTGTCATGAAATTCAGAAATGAATGAACAATTATTCCAAATTTAAGGGAGCCATGCTTATGTTTATCTTCCAAAAATGGGACCAGTGCATCTCTATTAAATATTACCCACAGCAGTTATATGCAGAGATCATTTTTGGAAACTCATCTTTTATCTTTTTGCCCAAATACAGTTAATTTTTAAATATAAATACAGTTAATTTTTAAGTATTTTCTGTATGCTTATAAGTATTTGTAAAAATCTTTCTTTTGTGATCTGATCCTGCATGGGCATGCTTCTTATAGTCATATTACCAAGGCTTAAAATACCCATAAAATTATGACTGTGATCCCATTTGTCTCATGAAAGTTTTGTTCTGGGAATTTCTTTGGAAACCAGTGTCAAATCTTTACCTTATGGTAAAAAGTAGTGCATTCTTCTTTAAAACTGTGTGAGATGCTTGTGTTAGGGACGATTCAGCAGAACAGAACTGCACACGTCAGCAGAACCCTGAGCATTTCATCAGGAAAATCTCCCAGGGAAACGAGAATTTCATCTGGAACAGCAAAGGCCAGATGGGGCTTTAATACGGGGACGTGTGCTGGCGTGGCTGAGACGGGCCGTGGCTGGAGGGTCTGGGGGTGGCACAGCCAAAGCCTGTGCGGCTGCATCAGTCCCGGCCGGCCGAGTTTATCTCAGGTAACACTCTCCTGCTGAACATGTTACAACAAGGCAGGCTTTAGCAGGTTCATTACCAGATGGTTTACCCCTCGGTTTAAATGGATTTTCTTAAATACATCACAAACAGATGCTGTTACACCCAAAGATACTTTGTTTTGTTTTAAGTATAACTCATAAGGACTCCTAAGGAGTTCCCCTAGGATTGTTTTTGAACTTCTGATGATGAGCCAGTTTTCAGAGCAGTCTGGTACCTTTTAACTGCAAATACTCCTCTAACAACAGTCCTGAGGGCACTTCACAACGGTGTGTGTAGATACCCTGGTTACATCACATGGCACTGTGCACTCTCATGGGTAGCTGTTAGGTTATTTAGCATAGAAGAGGTTAGCTGAGGTTCCTGATTTAGGTTATCCACTTGTGGACAGTATCTCTTCTTTCTAAATTTCCAAGTTCACTTACAGGCACCTCAAAATGAGCCACTTATAGCCGGACCTGTGGTGCCCCAGCTGAAGACAACCCAGCTGCTTGCACATGGTTTGCCCATGATGCCAACACCACAGAAAAATGAACCACAATATTCGGTTTGGAAAAGTTTAAAAGAGCACACTTTGAGGGAACGATACAGTGAGATTTTAGAACCCAAAGCTCAAATGTCATCTCAATAATTCTCTGGAAAAGTACTCCTGCTTATGAGCCAAAAGCTACGTAAATTGCTGGGTACGATTCCTTGAACAATTGAGAGTTAGGATTTTTTCCTTCCTTTCCTGGAATTTGTTGTGATCAATAGAAAGGCTTCTATTCACATCCCTCCTTTTTCTTTAGCTTTTTTTCGTTATATGCAGAGTCTACAGCCACTCTGATTAGGAAACTTAAAAAGCTTAGACATTAGCTGCTTAAGAATTAACTGCTTAAGAATTAACTTCTTAAGATTTAACTTCTTAAGACCATATAAATTTAGATCCTCTCTGCTGTGACATTAGCCCAACAATTCAAGCAAATGCATGCTCTGATAAAAAAAAAAAAAGAGGAAATTAATACAATTCATAAGGTAATTATGCATCTGCCAAATACTCATACTTTCCAGTCTCTTTCTTTAATCTTAAGTGTAGAATACCCATTTATTTCCAATAAAAGCTTTCCTAGCAAGGTGAACAGCCTCAGAGCAAAGCTGATCAACTACAAGAGTCTTCCAGACTTCATGTTTCATCCACATCTCTGCTCTCTGGATCATTAAACCAACAGAAGTGCAGAGTCAACAGTCCCTTTCCCCCTATCATGACTTACAACTGTTTTCTCTGATCTACTACTGACATGTATATACCTTCTGTACGAAATGGATCCGACTCTTCTGGGACACTGACAATGAGTAACAGACCAGTGCAGATTTAAAGGCTTCCAAACGACAAATAAATTAGCCCATGTCATGCTCTTTTCAGATGCACTGAAACATTTTAAAAGAACTTGTGTTTTCATTGAAACACTGGTATTTTAGCTGATTGATTGTCATATCCTTTTGAATGCATTATCATTAGTGAAAACAGATTCTTAAGACTTTTGCTTTTGGATTTAATGCTTTCTGACTTGAAATCCTTATGTCCAAGATGAGAAGGACATGCTGAGTATGACTGAATTTAAACACTCTAAACACTGAGAGGGGTGCCTGAACTGAACAAGAGAAGCAGGACAGAATAATGGGGCCTAATTCTGTCCTCAGGATTGCCTGCGCAATCCCCCGTGACTTCAATAGATGTATTATATTGTACTGTAAGACTCGGATAAATTAAAAACAAAAAGAGCAATTATCTGTTATAAGCAGATCACATATCAATAAAAATCATCATTATTATTACTATCCACTCCATCCATCTGTCAGGACAGGATTATCTTTCAAAAGGGCATTTTCTGGCACTTTGCTCAGTCCAAGTTTAGATGTTGCATGAGATAGGACATATTCCTTCCTCAGGAGGCCAGTTTGTCTCTGAAAATATTGCAGCCATAAAAAAAGATAGTCAAGGTCAATGATTATTTACTTCATTTCATTTAATTATTTGTTATGAACTCTAAGACCACCCTAAATCATTCAGAATTATTTATCTGCAAATATACAGTGCATGAAATCTTATCTTCCCTGCTGATAATTCGAGGGCCAAAATCTCACCCCACCACATGGATTCTGTAATAGGCATTCTCGGCATTACTGCTGCATCCAACCAAGTTCAAAGTAGCCTGAAATGACTGACTTTCTTGAAACCCAGGATTCAGGCCTATTAACTCTTGTGAAATTTCATTGTAAGTTGATCAGCATTCTGTTTCTATGATTTCTCCTGTTTCCTAAATGGAGCTTCCCTATGTGTGAATCTCTTGTGAGGACAATGTGCCTGGAAGAGCAAGCAGCCTTACTGTTGAAACAGGACCAGAAAACCAGAAAAGCCATTATTTGGCTATTTTGGGTTATTTGATGCTGTTTAATCCCATGTTGTACAGGCTGCTTTTGCTGTTTTCCTACACCACAATCACTCATCAGATTTGCTTTCTGTTCCACCCTTGTGTCTTCCAAGATATTAAATCTTGTCAGTTTTTTGCATCACAAAGAATACCAGTAGATTTCCCTGAAATATGGTAAATTACATTTTTAAAAAACAGGGAGGAAAGCCTACTTTTCTTCATTTTCTGAGAAAAGTTGGGTAAGTATTTTGCTTCTCTTTCTTGTTCCTTTGTTCTGTTTTATTTTTGAGTTTCTAATTCCATCCTTGGAATCTCCTTCTACCTTTTCATTTTCTTTTATTCTCACTTAGCCTTTAAATGCATCTTCCATTTCCTCTTCTCTTCCTTACTATCATCTGTTAATGTCATCAGTTTGCTGTCAATCCCCTTTCCCAGATCATTTTATATAAGAAAAGGTTTAATAATATTCTCTCTGGCATCCTGCTAGGCAACTCCCCCTAATTTATTACCTAGACATTTATTATTACCTTTCACTTGTGGTCCAGTTACTAAATTTTCATGTCAAAAGGCTATTTGAATTAGCATGAAAATTAGGATTTCATGAGACATTGTAAAAAAGCCTTACTAATACCTAGCTTCATTGTCTCAGGCTGTAGTTGTGCCAAGATCAACAATTGCCGTTGTGAAGCTGTCGTTACAAGACTTCTTAAACTTTACAGACTGTTAAATAGTCTCTTAGGCATTTAAGGTGAAAATTGCAGATCTGCTGCACAGTTGGGATACAATGGTCTTCACTGGGGGACTCAGCAGGGATGAGGTAGAAAGATTCTCCCATTTGGGAGTGTGTATGAATTTCCCAGCAGCTTCCTGAAGGCTGGGAACACGAACACTGTATCTACATGTGGATCTGTCTGACCTAGCTGTACATATAATTTCTTTTCTTTCATTCAGAGACACACACAGTGTCCTTCCCTTGCTTCCCAAGAGCTGTGCAGTTATGTGACACAAGGGGTGCACAAACACAGTACAAAGCCTGGATTGATATTATGTTGGTTTGTCTTACCTAGAAGTCCTTTTGCAGCTTTTGGAATAAACCTAAAAAAGCTAGGGACAGACTCGTCCTGGCATACAATCATCTGTATGGTAGAAATGTCAGCAAGTCCCATGGCACAGTTTTGGCTTCAATCAACAGCCACCATCCCAGAATATGTCCAGACTTAACTGGGGGAATAACCTGTGCCAGGTACTGGCCATCCTGGGCAGGAATATAGCTTTGCTATACAGATGTGACCTCCTGGCACAAAGGGCAAAAATAAAAATTTAAAGGCTGAAAACCAGAGACAAAATAGTCCAAACCAATTTTGTCCATATTTTACAAAGAACAAGATCATTCAGTCTCATTCACCATCAGGATTTCTGCTTAATACCTGATCTCCAGAGGTCTATGATATTATTTGCTGGTTAAACTGAACAAAAAGTTGGCAGATCTGAGATGGGGATGGACAAGATTTATGGAATTTCCTTACCTGTTGCTCTGCCAGGGTAAAGACTCATAGTAATGTGCATGTATCTTCTGTGACCTAACAAGCTCCTATAAAGAGACATATCTTTGGTCTTCTTTCACCTCAGTGTTCAAATCCTCCAAGTAGTCATTTCTTGTTGTATTTTCCTCTCTAAATCATTGTTTAACTGCTGTACATATTTAGCTCTTTAAATCTTTCCTGACAGTGATTTCTCCAGACTACAATAATTTCTGTTGTTCACCTTTGAAATGTTGCTCTAATTTGTCAATATAGTAAAAAAAAAAAAAGGGTGAAAAATTATGTGAAGTTTGACATAAACTGCTGTCTCTTTCCTCTGTGTTGTGACCCTTTCATGAAAGCATACTGAAATTACAGTGTCCTTTTCTATAGCTTTATCACACAGAACGCTTATATTTAATTTGCTGTCCTTACTGGATAGTAATTGCTGTTATCACTCTTCCCTTTTTTCCTGTCCTGCAGTTGGGTAATGTCTTTTCTTGAGTCTCTGGTGCCATCCCAGTTGCTAGTGGTCTTTGTAAGTAGTCAGATGCTCAGAGAGTTTCAGTGATTAAGAATCATCTGGAATGATTGATTTGCCTCTGTTTACATTTTCCAAGTATTCCCTTATCTGTATTTTATCAATAGCTTTTGTTACTCATTCTCAATTGTCTTCTAATCACCTAGCCTTCCTTTTCTTTCAATTTCTTGTTAAAGGCAATATTAAAAAAGGACTTCAATCCCCTGGCTATTTTTAAGTCACATATAATTTTATCTGCTTCTTTTTTTTTTTTTAGCTCCCTTTCTCTCTAATCTAGTTTTCAAGTCACCTTACTTTCTTCTGGAAAGCCTTGTATGACTCTGAGTCATTTCTGAGAGTCAAACTGAAAAGCTAACCCCTTCCAATTCTCTACTTTTTCCTCTTGAAATGTTTTTTGAGGATCTCACCGATTTGAAAACTGGAAGCAATGATGCTATTTGGAAGGAATACACTCCTTGCTCTGCTTCTCATGTGTGAAGGTCCACCTGCTCATCTTCCAATGCCACCTCCAGCTCAAAGGCTTTCCCTTCTCCACCTTGCCAACCACTGCTCCAGCCAATACTTTTTTTTCATTTCACCTTTTACTTACTGTTTCTCAGTACTCTCTGTCTCCAGTGTGGGCTTTTGGGCTACCGCCATCTCAGACGTGTTGGCAAGGGTAAAGGTAATAATGATGCTATTGCAATTTAATGTAGCTCCAAAATGGATGTGAGGGCTTTACAGGAATTTAAGTACCATATAATATTATTGTCTGTCCTATTTGTACAATATCTTGACCCAAGCCAAAGAACACTTGTTTTCAGTGTACCTTCCCATTGACTTTGTCTTTGGGTTGGTGTCTGTCAGGAAACTTATGACT
>WAAD01014196.1:43610-72906 GCA_013389945.1 Fregata magnificens
AAAAGCTTTAGAAACAGCTTAATTTGTGAGATTGGCAGACTCAAGGCACATCAACAGCGGAAAATGCAGTAACTTTTCAAATCATATGCAGTAATACAGGTGTAAACCAGCCATTTGAGTGATGTGGAAGGTTTAAGGTAACCAAGTGATCTTTAATGGAAAAGGGTCTCCTAGGGGAGGAAGTCCTTTTTCATTTGATTAAGGAGAGAATCATAACTGATTTATCTGAGACAGAGACAAATCAGGGAAAGGACCAGTCATTGCATAAAGTGGAGCTTGTGGAGTCCTGTCATGTTGCTAGTTCAGAGACAAATTCTTTTGACAAGAAGAGGCCCAGACAGTTCAGTGAATAACATTTCTTGATGAAATGATAAACATGTTACAGTAATAACCTCACAGTGTCTCTGAATGCTGTGGGATATTGAATCTGCTTCTCTGCTTAGCAGAGATAAATCTATTTTCAGAAAGGTACTCTTTAAGGAAAAAAATTTACTCATGTCAAAGCAGGCAGTAACTTTAATTTCTAAGTTATGCTGTTTGACTAGCTGAAGGATCACAGTGGCATTCCTCCCATTGATGTTGGGACCGTAATATTATCATTTTTATTATTACTATCAGACAGAAGTAAACTAAGTTAATCCTCTGGTTTCTAAGATGTGTGGATTTTAATTCGCCCCCTCTCTCTTTCCTGCTATAGCTATGTCATCCTTTCCATCTGCTCTCTCTTCTGCTTATTTGAATCCACCTTGCCCAGAAAATACAGACCAAATCCTTCAGCATGGTCCCGTGACATTCACCCTTTTCTGCCAGCTGCCACTCAGCAAGTGAGTGGTAACAGCTAGAATTTCAGCACTGGACTCATCTGATAACCGAAATCCCTATGAATTCCCCTTCCTCTAAAAGAGAGGCAGCATTTTTTGTCGGTGCCCTTTCCTAAGCCGTCATATGAACAGTCAGGCTGAAAGGAGATGAAAGCAAGTACTTTCAAACTCCTTTCACAAGTTCTGGATACCTGAGGCTCCCACACTGTTTCCAGAGCTGCCAGCCCCTTATAGCATAACCCTTGGCAATGACAGAGCATTCCCAGCCACGCCAAATGACCTTACTGCATCAACCCATAAGTGCAACTTTCTAGGGACGTTACAAAGCAGTGAGATCAGAAGGGATATTAGAAGTACCTGAGGATATCGGCAAAGAGTAGCTATTTTCTGGCTACCAATGTGTTTGTTTATTAAAATTGTTGGACTCCAAACCTTTGCCAGTCTCCATGAACTAGTCCCCACGAACTGCAGTGTTCCTCAAATGCCATGTGTACAAATTTGTCTCAAGAGCACAGAAACTATCTATTCAGAATTACTCACAAGTAAACGAGCACCGTTATTTTTAAGTCAGTACAGAAGGTCTTCAAGTGGTCTTTCTCATTCCCTGCCTGTGGCAAATCTGATTTTGTTGCTTCATTCTGCAGTGATTTTGGTACACATTAATTGTAGGTCAAATGACCTAAGCCTGATGTTTTCTGCATTTTTCTAATGTTTTCTGCTAAAGCTTATTGACAGCTCGGCCCGAGCAGTTGCCATCAGATAATAAAGCACTCTGGACAGAGAATACCTGAATGAATTTTTTGCAGGTACTTAGCAGGTCAGGTAGTCTATCAAATTGGGTAATTCAAAAGCTATTTTTACCTTAATGGGTCTGTTTTAAATGTGCACAGCCAAGGTCAGCACATTAAGACAAATTTCTAATGTTCATGGGAAGGAGAAAATATTTTTGGAACTTAACTTTTCCCCTAAGACAACAGAAGCTACAGTTCCTCTTTATTAATTAATACAGGAATATTTGAAAGGATACAAAGATACCTGTCTCCCATCTGACCAGGATTCCCAAAGAAAGATTTCATATGTTGTAAGAAAACAACACATGTATTAGCTGGCAAAGTACAAAGGTTTTTGTACTTGGAGTGTGATTCCAGTGATTACTTGGCCTGACACTTTGGATATACACTTTTGTAAATTCCAGCTTCATACGAAACATAAATCACCCACAGAAACCTCTGCTGTTCCTCTTACTGTAGCACATGAGAAAGAAACCATATTGGGTCAAACCAATGATCTATCTTTGACAGTGGTCAGTAACAAATGCCTCAGGAAAGAGCAGGATAAACAGCGGATCTTCTGTCTTTGCATCTTAAGAGATGGTCTCAGACTAAGCTATTATGGGGAATGAAGTGTTTTTGACAACACCAAGAGGACATATACTGCATTTTGCTTCACCTCCATCGATGACTTTAAACACCAGTTTTGAGGACAGGATCTAGCAGAAAAAGAAATGAACAATGTCCACTTTGCCTTCTTGAGACCAAATCCTTGTGGAGAACAAATTCACACATATGCAGGAAAGATCACTACCTAAGCTTTACTTAATTGTGCAATTAAAGTTTCCTTTCATAAAGCCCTGATCTGTTCTTCTTATATATATCTCAAGCAATTATTTATTTGGAATACCATAACTGTACTACCTTCATCACAGAGTGGACATTTACTTGTTTCAATGCAATTACTGTTAACCAGTAAGTTAATGTAAGCTAATAACAGAGATGCCATCATTACATAGATTTATGAGAAGAGCACTAAACATAAAATTGAGGTAATTGCCTGTGTGCTGCCAGGCTATTTTGCCAGTTAATATAAATAATATCATTCTCAGCATGAGCTACCAGAAGGACATCATCCTTAAAACTAATTCCTCACCTGCCACTGTCAGAAATTTTCACTATAAACTTGATGAAGAATGTGTTGCTAAGTGTTACTGACAATCATATATTACCAGGGAAAGGTGGTTACCTCGAGTACCCCAAACAATCTGTTGTTTTGGTATGTTACCACATAAAATTGATTTAATGCTGCAATTTGCCATTCCTCTCTGGAGCACAGGCTGCTAATTTATTAGTCACATATATTGAAATTTCTCCTTTTTCCATTCATGTATAAATTTCCATACGGAAACTGAGCAGATAGTATTTTGTTTGGTTTATTTTTAAAACTTGGAAAAATAAATCACATGTGAAGTTCTGCTACTCATGCCATTGAAATGGGTCCAACAGAGCAAGCAAAAGTTAAAAGTCATACAGAATATCTGAGATAGGAAATGTTGGTATGCAGGAAAAAAGACCTACATGTTTTCTTGTTTTATGTCTGCAAATAAAAGTTAAACAGAAATACCAAGAAGGATGAAGTAGAAGGGTTTATTTCTTTTTCTTAGTAAACAATGCAATAGTTGATTTGAATGGCTGCTACAGCACATATTTGAATTTTTATTCAAATTTAATTCCTAACTTCTTTATTTTTTTTATTTTTTCAACAAAAAAATGAACTGCATGTCTGAGACAGTGGTCTGGAAATTTTTGACTGCCAGCACTTGCACAAGAGCAAAAGCAGGTCCCCCAGCACTCAGGAACGCTCATCTGTGACCGATCTCCTCTTTACCCACCAGGCTCACTGTTTATCAGAGGTCTTTATGAGTCCATCAAATCTCACCAAAAAGTGTAAACATTGTTGTAACTGAACAAAAGGGATTTAAAAGCCTATCATACACCAGTTCCACTGAGTTTTCTGAAATATAGGGTGATGGTCTGAACAGGATCACTGCCATGCTCTCGTTCGTGGTGGGGCCTGTATGTTGGCATGTACAGATGAACCCAGGACTTGTCTCACATACTTTTTAAAAGCAGTAAGTAATATTGAGGCATACCACAGATATAGCTGAGAAAGATCTCAAAGAGCTGAAAAAGTAATGAGTATGATGGCAAATTCCTCCATGCTTGATCGCTCTGCAGCCAATTCCAGAGTGGTGCAAAGTACTTTAAAACCCAACGGCTTTTAGAAGAAATAATGAATAGGCTCTGTTAAAGCTAGGGATTCCCAAAGCAAATTTTGTTTGTTCCAGTAAAGCTCATGGTACTAGAAAAGGTCTGATGTTATTATCTGATGGGGAATGGACTAAGACAGCAACATTAATAATACTCCTTCCCTTCTAAAAGTAAGTTGCGGAGGGACCATGATTTTTGCAAACAATCTTATCTTCCCATGGCCCTGCACACACCAGAAACCTTCCAGGTGAAATGAATAATAATCAAAGAAGATGTTGATAGCTTTTTCGAGAATAGCATCTATGCTACTCTTGAATATATCAAACAAATGCAGAAAATTTCAGGGCAACTAACTTTCTGAAAACTACTACGGCTGCTCCAGACAATGGAGAAGATGTGGTGAAGAAAACATTAAGCATGGGAGTTTGTATCTCATCATTCCGTGCCATCCTTTATAATATTATGTTTGGTTATAAACAAGCGCACTTTCTGTGCATTTGGGGAAATGAAGGGTTTCCAGCCTGAAAAGACATTTCAAGAGCAAAGAAGCCGAGACTTTATTTGTCTGAAAGTCAAGCAGCAGAGATAGATTTCAGGTAACGAATGCTTTCCAGCCAATTAATCTTTTAAACAGTCCTCTGGCTCAGGACCCTGCAGGCCACGATATTGCAGTAGTAAGTTAGTATTGTTCGCGTGATGGTTCCAGGCTGAAAGAGAAGTGTCTTCTGTCCTCAACTTCCTGCTGAAATAGGAGTGGTACCAGCATTACCACGCCCTGTCAATTTTGCCTTCTATCCACCGATCTTTCAAGAATATATTCTGTGACACAAAGCTGATTTTCAAATATTGTTCCTGTGTATTCTTTCCCAACCTTATATTTGCAACTGATCATTAGGTTCAAAGCACAAGCTAAGCAGTAGCTATTCTCCTAATCTCATGATAAACTACCAAGTTTTTNAATTTTATATTTCACCGTACAGAACATGAATAATCTTGACCCACGAATCCCATTTCTTTTGGCTCGGTGTGTATATCTTGAAATGGCTTGGGTGACTGAGCTAACAGGAAAACAATAAATTCAAATGATACAACTAGTATCAGCTTGCTAAGCCAACAGCAAGAATGTAAGATAGCACAACTGAATGCACAGTACAGAGTAAAGAGCACCTTTGCATGAAGAGTGTGTTGAACAGAGGACAAGGTGGCTCAGACAGTATGTCTGTAGCTTAACCACAAGGCCGTCCCCTAAGGCAACTGCAGAATGCCAGCACAAGGGCCTGAGGAGCCTGCCAATGAGGCAAATGCACCGGATGCAGGAGTGTGTTGTTTCTGGGGCTTATGACCAAACAAAGGAAAGAAGTAAAATGAGAAATGCAATGCAATACAAGAAAAAACGTCGCAATTTCATTATTTCATTAACCTGCTGTTAGGGGGTGAAGAAAAACTGTTAGTCAGCCTGTTATACATATATATATGCATATGTGTACGTATATATACATAAACAAAGGGGTTTATAGTTAATTTTTTTTTAAATAATGACGGTATAATTTTTTAAAAAATGAAATTTTGGTGTCTAATTTCTTTGTTAAGAATTGAGAAGAGAGAGACATTGATAAATGAGGCTGCAAACTACCGTGCATGGAGAAGAGTGAGTTACATAGATGATATGAGATAACAGCTAGCACTTTCAATGGTTATTATCCTGAAAAGAAATGCTTGAGCTTGGAGCTTCGATAGATTAACAATACAATTTACAGATTATACAACCAGAAATATCCCAAAAAAGTCACAAGAAACATACCGCTCCTCCCCTTTCCTGTGAGAGAACTGCAACATTACTGACTGCTTCTAATGATTTTCAGAGCCTGTCTGTTCACTGCGCTCTCGAACAGGAGTGAGGCATTTGTTTGTTGAACTCACCGACCCCATTCTCCCAGTTGCTTCACTAAAGGGACCATCCAAACTTGCTGTAATTTGTCAGTAGGTTTCCTCCCTTGACACAGTCTTATTTCCTCTCCTTTCACAGGCAGTTCTCTCACCCTCCCTCTATGCTGTTTGCCTCTCTTGGAGGCCATCAGAGAGCTCCTGACAAATACAGAGATTTCAGCTCCCACCAGTGTCCTCTGTTTATGCCTCGCTGATATTCCAAGAAAACTTTAGAAACAAGTTGGATAGTTAAAAATGTTCAAGGAAAACTGGCTGCAACAACCTTCTAGGTTCTGGCTCGTAATCGGGAAAGGAGTATCCAGAGGGGCTCTAGAGGGGCACTGTCAATGTGGGGAGGAAACATTTCCTTCGCTGAATCAGGCATTGGCATAAGAGCAATATCAGCAGTAGTTCAGCAGAGGACTTTTCCCCATGAACTTTCCTTCCCATTCCCGAGCAAAAGTTTATCCAGATAAAACCCAAGCTACCAGTGGTATTAATGTAAAGAACTGAATTAAAAATTATATATATTTATGATGGTCTTATTAAATAAGGTAAGGTTAAAGTTAACTCAGTACCTCACAGAGTGACTTGTGGCACTGAGGTTTACAAAAGTCAATGCCGTTAGCTTTACAACTCAAAATCTTGCTAAAAAGATAATCAAGTTTACTTGCCAAGACCAATTTTCCATCCCTCCATGTGGGCTGGCATTCCTCACGCTTTCATTCTACATTAATACCATTTTATATCAGCCGTTGCATTGTTTTGCCCCTGGCAGGGACTGGTTGCCAAAATTGCCTTTTTTTTTTCCTCTTTTCAAAATATTGGCTTATTCTAGTTCTTAGATTTCCCTGGCAGTGTTCATGGAGTAAAGCACTGCTTAGTAGGAGGGATAAGACAGACACAAATCTCAGGGGTAATGCTGACAACAGGAAATAAAAATCAATTTTACAATCTACACAATATTAGCAAGCCCATTGCCTTCTAGGTACTGCGGTAAGACACAGGGTGTGGAAGATCCCAGCTGGGAGTCTGAGCGCCCAGCCTGCTCCTGTGCTCACGGCTGCAGCTTTGCCTAGCAAGGGCAGCACTGATCTGCTAGTCTGTGTTGGGGATACCTCACCCAGCACATCCAGCCTCACTCCTCTTTTTCTGCTCCTCTTCCCAGCAGGATCTCAAGCCAACAAACCCCCAGCTCTCTAGGGCCTGAGCCTTTTTACTCAGTTTTCTAATTCAAATTACATTGAATGTTAACACACAGTGTAAATAGGTGAACAGGGCTGTTGCTATTTAAGTCCTACATATTAATCTCCTGTGGGAGATTACTAATAATAATGGAGCATGATAAACACCTACATAACTACATGTGCAAAATGTAACTGAAAATGAAGTGTTAAATGTATGCGTAAACCTGATCCTTTGCTTTGCAAACATGCAGTAATTGGCAAGTATCTGCAGATGTGCTGATAGTGCTACTCAGGTATGTTCTGACTGTCTTACTGAAAGAAAGGTTTTAATGAAATAAATGTCAAGATGATTTCTTGGATGACTGCTTACACTAGGATTTGATCTCTTGTTTATACTTGCTTAATATCCATAAATTATGGCATATGTTTCAGAAGCATGTAATTACACTTGTCATTCTGGGTGTTAGATTTGTACGTACTGCAGACAAACTGTGCAGTGATAGATGGCCAGTTCAGACATCATTTATGGCAAGTTAAATCATTTTCCAAAAACCACACATAACACTGTAAAATGACCAAAGATATATGGAAGTAAAGTTACTTTTGGTTTTACAAGTTCTTACCAGCAGCAGAATTTTACCAACTTTGCCTTTCTACTGGTGCCTACTTGATAATCCTTTGCTTAAAAATACGTTAAATGCTGTTAAGCTTTTCTAGGACAAGTCTGTAGCTGCATTTTGCAATTTGCAGTATTACTATCAAGGTTTGTTTACTTGCTTGTTAAAGAGAATTTTCAAGTCACCCGTATGATCATCAGCCATACCAAAGTGCTTCTCTGGCCTGTATGATGAAAACACCAAAGTATTTCTTTGACTTTTTTCTAAGATAGCAATAAATGTTTCTTACTTTACACCATTCTGGAATGTTTTCCAGCACTAACCAAAGGAAGAGGAAACTTCCACGTACCATTTTGCACTAAATTTCCATGAGTCACTTAATGCCCTTAAGCCAGCTTCAGACATTCTCATTGCTACGGATGGAAATTGAGCCCATGCCCACGAGAGAACACTTGGCCCACGATACTGAGATCTCCCTCCTGCAAAGTCAATGTTCAGCTGCTGCAGGCTTTCCTGGCGCAAAGCACAACCTGCCAGTGTAGGCAGGGTGGATGGTTTTTAACTTGTTGGCTTAGGGTAGGCTGTTCCAGCATATCAAAGAACACACATGGTTGTTTTTTGTAAACCAAAGCAACCCTATTTGATACATTGCCAGATAAAATTTGATGCTAATTGTGCATATGCACAAGCTGGTTTGAGGTGTAGGACAACTCTGTTTCTCCAAAAGTATATCCACTTTGATCTAGTGGTATTGCATTTCTCATGTCCTCAGGCGCCCTGGTGCACTGCCCAGGGGTGGCAGCTGGGGCTGCGGAGCACTGCCTGCTTACAGGTCTCAGCATCATTTTCTGTTCCTTGGCATGTGGTACAGTGCAGGCAGTACAGAATTCGGCTCTTACAAAGTAGGACAAATATGTATATAATGTTTCTTAACAACTTTTTTCCCCTTAATCTTTTCAACAGAAGCTTCTAGTAAAATCAGTGAGATTCATATATATTGATATCTAACTCCATAGTTTTTTTCAGTCAGTGGATCTGAAAAGTATTCCAATTAAAGTCATAACTACTGTATTCTTTCATTATGACTTGCAGAAAATGTTGGTTGTATGCTGCCCTTGCCTCCTCAAGCCCTCCCCGCATTCTGAGCCTTCAGTTAAGGAATGCCACAGACTTAACTCTTTAGACTTGTATGTTAGATTTGGGAAAAAAGCTTCTGTCATAGTCCAATTATTTTATTTTATTTATCTGTTTGATGTTATTTTTATGGTTCATTTTCTGTGTGTTTTAATATTTTAATGGTCTTTAGTGTATTATAGGGAGGCGCCTGGAGCACTGCTGCAAATAGGAGCTGTAAAGTAAAATACAACATTATTTATTATTATGATATCAGTCTGCCGAAATAACTATAGCATCCGCAATATTCACAATAGCCTGAAGAAAGAAAAAATGACAAATACCACTGTCAATAGCTGCTGTGGGAGTGTCCTCCCATTTTCCATATTCAAAACAAAAATCTCTACAGTCCTTCTACAAATCCCTATGTGTGAAGCAAATCAAAAGTACTTACAAGGCTGTATGTCAAGGACAGAAACCATCTATATTTTATGAGAGTATGTAAATAAGACAGTTCATGGCAAGGCTTTTGCACTGCAGAGATATCAGCCCTAGATACTGGAGGACCTGCTTGGCATTTAGACAGTTCAGAAGTGAGGTGGTCGGTACTGTATAGCAGTAGGTGGTCAGGAATGCCTAGTCTTTGGAAGTCACCAGGTCTTCATCTATGACTGATGAACATACATAGGCACTTCCAGAAGTCCGCTTGCACTTCAGACTCACGGTGGTTGATTCAGCCATTAATATGAATACAAGGGTCTGTTCTTGAGATCTACATTAAACTAGGCATCTGAAGATGGGGGTGAGACGAATCTTGTGCTACCATTCTGGGCAAGACTTTCAAACTTCATCTTAAAGATAAAAGCTTGGAAATCCATGGCTAAAGCATCTAAATGAATGTTTCAGTAGTCACATGTGCTTTACTGTTAGGTCCCCCCATGGCATTCAGCAGGACTTCTTTACAGGTTTTCCGATGGTCCTGGTCTCTGTCACCACGCATCTGTCATTTTTTGGTAATTTATCCTCTCAATGCACAAGTATGTTCCAAAAGGAAAAATGAGGCTGTAGTAGCTGCCTGTATTACACTTAATAGCCTGATAGTTAGACTACTCAGCTGGGAACAACTAACAATTGAGTTATAGGGGTTTTGGACACAAAAGTCTCTCCTGTTGAATCAGTTCATGTTTTCATAAACAATTAAGCTTCCATTGGACCCACCTGAGAGTAATTCACTGTACAGTCCAGTATTCAGCCAGGAACACGGATAGATAAGTACAAATCATTGCTCTAATGAATATTTAATGAATTTTAGCATAGATGAAATAAAATGTTCCCATTGTGAAAGCTTATCAGCAGTGAATAGACAGCATCTGGCAACAGCAGCGTTAACTTGTGTACAGCTGTTCAGAGGGAGAAGAGCGGGAAGGAGTTTTCAAAGAAACAAATGCACAATTACAGGCCTGTTTTGACAAAGCATTCTGAGATTAGAGCTCTCCAGGGAAAGTCCTGCACACAGGAGACCGGTGGGATAAGACCTGTTCTGGCAGAAAGACAAGTCATGGGGTGGAAGTTCAGGGAAGCTAAATTATACAGAGTGCCCTGGCATCCTGCTTCTGCCAGGCTCTCACCCTTTGTGACCAGAACTCTTAATTTTACTATAAAGCAGTTTTGACTGTTGTTGCGGGGACTGGAGTTGAGCTGTCTCATCTCCTAAACTATATTTGATTCCCTGCTCTGAATCCAAAAGGAAGAATTTGCCCAAGAGCCTCGTGTAAGTCATGAGTAAACACACTGTGATAAGAAGAGGGGCACCACCACTTAATGAATGGTACCTAAGATTGGCATTTCAAACCTATCACTTTTTTTTAAGTAAGTTATACAATTTCCAAAATAGAAGTAAAATATTTTGTTCCATGTGAAATGTAAGCTAGCATTTAACACAAAACAAAACATTTTGGAGAGCTTTCCTCAACAAAATAAAACAAAAGAACCCCAACCAAATAAAGAAGCCCCCAAATCCCAATTCAACATGATCATTTTGGTTCAGATTAAAATGAATGTTTATTTTCAATTCAGCTGTCAAACTGACTAATTATTTGCACAGCCTTGCTCACAATATTGCATTCATGCTTTGAGTATATTAAAAACAACTGAAAAGGAGAAAATTTAAAAATAGGGATCACCTTTCCTAAACGGTGTGGAAGGCCCTCAGCTCCTGATCCACTCCTGGTAAATAGATGAGGCAGTTATTCCCACACAGCTGCCAGAAGTTGCACTATTCATAGGGATTTTTACTCAAGCTAGAGATAAGCAAACAAACTTTTAATGAAATCAGCATGAAAAATGAAACCAAAAAAAAATGGTTCCTGAGACACCAAGAAATAAGCTGGAATAATTGTCAGCTAGCAAGTCTTTTACAAAACTGATTTGACTGTCACTCTTCTCAAACATTAAAGAACAAAAAAATCCACTCAGCTAAATAGAACATACATTTGCACACACCTGTCTTAATTTTCTTTTGTCCTACACTACTTAATTTCATGCTTTGTCGTAATAATGGCTGACATTCATTTTTCCCAATCACTCTAACACGGATTGCAGAGATGAGTTTTAACAATTTTAATTTTACTGGGCAATAGTCCAAATATTTTTTCCTGACTCTGGGGCTCTCTTTGACTGTCATGGTTTCCTAAGGGGGCTGTACAGCCTCTGATTGCAGGTCAGGCAGCTTTCACCACTTGCTCCAGAGACTGATGACTTGCATATTTAAATCATACAGTGAGTTGGATAATCCCCTTTCATAGCAAAACTCAGGGGAGGGAGCTATGTAAGAGGATACAAGGAATCCCTCGTTAAGAACTAGCTATCATCTGAGGTACTTATATGTCCCCACCCCTCACTCTTATATCTGATTATTGAGGAGCCTTTATATTCACAAATCCCTTCAGGCACAAAAGTGCTATACCCCATGCTCTGCACCGGGGAAGGAGGGGCAGGGGACCCTGGACTTCAGTCCTCCAGAGCCACTTGGGCACCGAGCTGCATGGGTATCAGCCGTCAGGCTGAGGATTTGGTTCTGCGTGACTTGCCCAAGGTCACAGAGAAAATCTGTGGTGAAGCAAGACAAAGGATGTAAGGCTTCAGCAGGCACTACCACACAGCGAGGGCAGTCTGTCACACTCAGACAAAGCTTTGCAGCTTGCCATTGAGCCGAGTGATTACGTGACCCATCCCAAAAAATTACCCTGCGTTTTCAGCTTTTTACATCTTTACTCTCATTCTCTCCTGCATGCCAGAATCAAACATTATTTATGCAAAACGGCAATAAAATAAGTATAACTTGAATGGTGAATCTTCATTCCTGAAGCACAAGTCCTTTGCTATTCAGCCTAAAAATAGAAATAAGGAGAGAAAGAAAGAAAAACACAAGCTTTGAAACTTGGCAGGAACGGCAGGAAATCATACCTTGAGTCACAGGGCACTCTCAGCATCTGTTCCAACTGCAAGCTTTTCACGCTCCCGTATACAGCACAGCTACCCTCCCCTCATATTCTAGTCCCTAATACTAGCCCTACAGATATTATCCTTTCTCTGCAGTACATCTTGTCTCAAATACATTACATACTCAGCTTCCAAAATGCTGTTCAGTTGGTACTGGAGATGTGAACTAGCTCACAGATCATGATTTTTTGCTGTTCAGAAGATATTTGGCAAAACAGTTCCAAGTGGGCTGAAACAACGGCTCTGACTGCATTTAGGTTTTGCAAGTGGAATTGTTTTTGTAACATGCACAAAAAAAGAAACGCTGGTTAATAAGGTAAATGTTTACACTTAAATTTTCAAAGGGCATCATCAAATCCTGTCCAACAAAGACGATATAAACACATTTGTTTTCTCTCATTTCATGCTTTCTAATAGCTTTTACTTTCATTACAAACACTTCAGTTCTGCCTGAACTGAGCACAAAGAGAATCAGCCCTTTAATCCTCAGGACAATACATATTTTCTTCACACTTTGGAAAGTAAATATAGCAGCTGGTAACTTTTAAATCCTGTGCTTTGTTATGCAAGGAATTGCAAACAGAAGCATCAAAGTTAGGAGTGGAAAACACTGGCTACTTTACCTAGATCATTTTCCCACTGATACAAAAATGTCTATTTTTTATACTTCTACCCAATCTAATTTTCAGAAAGCTAGGAAGTAGGAAATTTGGCATTTCTCCTATCCTGAACAAATGGATTAACCTTTAGACAATGTACAATAGGGTTACTTCTCAGCAATATTTTTTTAATAGTCAGCCGGCATTTTCCCTCCTGAAACAATCTCCTAGTTATACATGTCTGTGCTCTGCTAACTCCTCTTCATCAGTAGAATTTGGAGTGTTATTTTTGTAGTGAGTCCATATTATAAGAGCCACTCTGCAGAGGCATACCTGTGGTGACCAGATTGCCAGCTCCCGCAAGATCAGTGCTGTCCCACAGAAATAAACCATTTCTCTTCCAGCTGAACATATCCATATCTCTTTGCAAACTGAGACTAAAAGAGCACCACCATGACCATATCTGAAAAAGCCATGAAGCAATAATTGAGGACCCACATCCACTTTTGCTATACACCTGTTGAACTCCCATACTGGAATAGAAAGCCTACTGACAGTAATACCAACGGGATGCAATTTTGCATGGACATGGGATATTATTTCCCTCTGGATACAGCCAGTTTCACAGTGGTATAATTCACTGGCTTTCCTGGAATTCATGGCTTTCCCTGTGATTCTTCCTCACTTAAATGAGACTAAGTGACACAAAAATCAGACTCCGTTTCCCTTGTGAGCAAACAGAATTCACAAGCAGGTCCCATCCAGCTGGCTACAGAAGAATGTAGTCATTTATGCTACTTGTCTGCTGCTCCTGAACTCGGCAGAAGCCAGATAGATAGCTGAATCATAAAACAAGTCATGCCCCTGCAGCAAGCCTGCAGTCTTGGGATTCCCAGGCCTTCGCATTTTCCATTCAGTGTATGATACCAGCCTGTTTGTCTCTTTCTGCAGGACATGTTTTTGTTGGGTCCCAGACACCACAGTGACGAGTGTAGTCTGAATCCCCAGGATTTTTTATGCTGCTCGTAATGATAAATTAGTTCCTTGTCTCGGATTACCAAGATACGTTACCTTCTCCCACAGCACTCTCGTGAAATGTTGTTCGGACTATGTAGTCCACAGCCAATGAATTTATGGTAATGTAATAACGTAGCAAATACCCATGTGCAAAAGCACACATACGGCCCTTCTTTCTATTATTAGCCAGTGTGTATCATCTTCTATAGCAGTGCTTCTCAACATTTTAGCCCATGCTCCACTTCACTTAATAATTCTTTAACATATCATCCAAATAGACAAGTCTCGAGACCTCCTGTGACTTCATCTGTGTTCATATGGCACACCTTCTAGACTGGTGAGTCCTTGTTTAGGCAACAACCCTCAAGGAAGTCAGCTCTTCTGGAAGGGGACTTTCTGTGTTTCAGCGCTATTGATAAAACCAAAACATACTCATGGCACCAAAAGAAGAAATAAGAATGGTAAGAAAGCCAGCTCTTTCTTCAGCTCTTTTCTTAGGCTTTGTTTTGGAAGTGTCGGGCCAGGAGAACTATTGCAGGATCCACAGCCTCTTTGAAATGCTTCTCTAAAGAATAGCCTAAATATTACTGTGGTGATAACTTTTCACTAAGACCTTAACATTTCAAAGGACTTTACAAACAAAAAACAAAGAAAATTTATCTAAGAGTAACACTCACCATGGGGGATCAGTGTTACCATAACACAATGGAGCTGTTTGACAAAATTTTACCCAGCCTGGAAGAAGACTGTAATGGCATTTTAAGTGTGACAGAGCCACTATCAGAGTAAAAAGCTAATGGAAGTTGTTAGGAGCTTTTTGTAGAATGATACCCAAAATGGGCTATCGTCCTTTTGCTACTTTTAAGTTTATAGAAGAGCCATGTGCATAAATGTATCAGAGAAGAAGGAATAAAGATCCTGATTCTGCCTCCACAAATACTGCTGCTACGCAACTAAATGCTGCAGGCACATCCTATGAAAGAACATAAACCAAAACTCAAAATATGAATTATTCCAGCTCAGAGAAATCACTTTTGCTCCTGTTCCACAGTCCCAAGCTATAAAAGAAATACAATAGGAAGAGAGCTCTCACAATACCATGGCATATCTCAGCATTGCTATCAGAAATAATTTATTTCAGGGAAGAGTTAGAGCCAGGTATCTATCTGAAGTGCCAGACAAGAAATCCTACAGTGAGGTAAAAAGGAGAGGCCCTTGTCCCTTTAGGGCTCAATCTTTCAACAAGCCTTTCCCTTATTCTCTGTTATCCCCATAGATAGGTCCCACTCATAAGTCGCCCAAACTCCAGCTCTTCCATCTGCTGACTCACTCATCCTCACAACCACAGAAACTGAGCCCCAGTCAGAGCCTTGCTTATTCGGCATGCCTGAAAAAGTTTTTCTCTGGAGACTAAGGAATGAAATGCTCACTTGAGAAATAGTGGGGACAGTGGTCCAAAAGTAGCTTTTCAAGACAAAAAGAGAGAGAGATTGAGTGGGGGCAGAGAAATGGAAGAGAAAAGGAGATGAATAAGACACCTGCCGCAGGAAAGCGAGGAAGGAATTAAGAAACTGACACCACCCTTGCAGGTGTTTAAAGTCTTCTCATAAATGCGCACAGAGCCACCTATCACTTCCATGCAAGGCTTCCAAAGCTGTCCAGTGAGAAGAGGTTCTCTCTGGTGAAAGTATAAGCAGGGATCAACCCATCCTCTTTCTGTAAACATGAAAGATGCATCCACACTCATAGACCTCATCTAGTCCCCCTCTGAAAGCATTTTACTCTCTATTGAGGACACAGGCAGCCAAGGGCAAACAGCCTCCTAATTTAAGGCCTCACTTAAATGCTTAATTGTCCTGTCAGAAGGATAGGGGACATAATATCTTGCTTTTCTGATCTGGGAGCATATGTAGATCCCAGCCCAGAGGAGCATTTTGCTCTTGGCTATTTAATTCATTCATGTGGAATTAGTGTCCTTCAGTAAGACTTTTGTTTGGATGACTACTTTTCTCTGATAAATGCTAGCAAACACAAGGATATACATTTAAGCACTGTAAACCAGTTTAATCCTAAAAGAACAATGTGCTTTAGGGAAAATAATGAGGGTGGAAATACACAAACCCACAAAATCTATCAGTTGGCTGTAACACACAGTAATGCCTGGTTTCTGATGACAGTCAGAATGCAGGACTATTATTATTGCACAGCTGTCACTGTACTGAAACAATTATCCACCAGGGAGAAAAAAAAAAAAGTCTTAATTTAGTTCTCATCGTGGCTAATAAAACTAACATTGCTGTACTAAAGCACCGAAACAGCATCAATGATCCTTGCAGTGTCTTGGCTTCCCTTCAGTGTGACATAGAAGCAGAGGAGCTCTGTCCTGAGAAATCAGTAGCAACGTCTACACTGGCGCATCCCTCAGCACCAGCTCAGCTGCCTCCACCGCTAGACTCTCAGGACAGTCCATAGCTCAGCCGCAACCAGTGCCAGACGAGTCTCCCAATTTCCAGACAGGCTTCAGAAGTCAGCATGCGTCAAGAATCATTCTCTCCCAGTAATTTGCATGCAGCCCCATGATTTGGGGGAATAAAGCAGTTTATGATACAGATGTGGATTGTCTGTGTCAGCTGACCTCGGTGCCAGAGAACTATGCCAGGTATATTTTGTTTACTAGCAGAGACGTAAAAAGTGCCTCCTATTAACACAAGATCTTTAAAAAAGCCCACTGCAGACCATGTTTCTGTGTGTAAGTGAACTCTTGTTGAACCTCCCAGCCTTTTGGTCTTCTCATTTGTGAAACTACAACTGATATCTACACTAATATAGGTACTATTTAACAAATAACTCAGGGGCCTCTGGCACATACAAACAACCCTAATACAGTAGTAGGAACTCAGCAAAATTTCAGCCATGAAAGGGTGAAATAATTCTCTCCACATATGCAGTTTCCTTCATGTGAGAGAAAGATGTATATATATATTTATATGTAGTGTCTATATCTTTAGTCCCAACTGCCCTCGGGGAAGTAGAAAGAAAATCAGACCGTTGGTCTTTAATAGCTACACTCTCTTTGTAAAGTGTTCTCATACTGTGGTTACGGAATGACATAAAAACCTCAACATTTCAGACAGCTTCAGCTTGCCTACAAAAACAGGGGAGATATCGCAAACCAATTAACAAATGTTAATCAAGCTTCCAATTGTTCCTGTGAAATGGTTAAATACAAGCAAATCAAAATGGCAAAAGAGAAGCACAAAAAGGTCAAGAGATGCTTCTCAAGCCTTGTAGCAAAGAAATGACAAACATGGAAAATAATACAGAAAAACCAGATTGCCCCTTTGCTCTAACCACTAGTCATACCTCCATCCAGGAGTGCAAGAAGACTAAAAATATTAAATGTTTAGAGGAATATTTAAGGAACTAATATACTGTAAAATAGTAAATGAATGCATCAAGTTGCTTTTGTACTCCCTTGCCTCAAGCAGCTAAGCACAAATAAAATGTGATGCTAATCAGTCCTAGCAGTTTTCACAAAATCTGAAAACCTATTATTTCCTCTGGCTGCAACTAAAAAATTTCCCAACTGTTTCATTACAGACACTTGCAAAGTATCTGCTGTACCTATAATTTTATCTTGGTGTTGACCTGGCATTTGCCTCTCTTAACCATAACCCATTTAACCTGGCACTGACAGAAGAATCATGGTTGCATTAAAAGGGGTTTTGCATAATCAAGTATCTACTGCCATGGAAATATAAAGAGATATGAATGTTGTTTCTATGTAAAAGAAGCTGAATAATGAAAAAAATAGAAAAAATTTAATTATTATAATGGTATTTTCCAGCCAATAACAAGACAAGATGCTCAGGCACTAAACAGATATGTGCTTGTAATAAGCTACAAAAAAACCCTGTAAAATTAAATGGGATGTATTGGCAATGGGTTCCTTTTATAATTAAAAATGATTCAGAAAGTGAAAATATTATCTAGAACAAAAGTAAAACAAATCTGTTCATCTTAAGAGCTGATTTCAAAATGTTTCAGTTGTCTTCTCCCTACTAACAATTTTTCTTCACACTTCACACAAGATTTTCCACATATGTTTTAACCACCAAAAAAAATCATCCTATTTCATATTTCAAATGCTATGCAGCAGAAAACATTATTGACAAATGTAGCATGACACAGTGAACAGAAAATTTATATATTTTAATCAGTGCAGCACATTTTTTATTAATGAATGCCAATATGTTGGGTAAAATTCTTGAGCCTGTTCTTCACTTCTTATAAAGTATATGGTAAAGCTCTTCCATTATGGAAAGGCCCTGCAGTCAGACATGGAACAGATTGATTCCTGCATCACCCTAGAGCCTCTGAAGTCAGTAATGCTCATGAGGTGCAAAAATTTCCATAGATATAGAGTCAGGATCAGGATCTGTACACAGTTCAGGTTGCCTCACAAAAGTATGTATGTGCTCTCTGAAATTATGTGGTAAAATGTTATTACATTTTATTTACATCATATTCCCATCAATCATGAGATGCACTCTATTGCAACAATTAAATACATAGCCCTGTATTTATGAAGTTCAGTGAGGTTAGCCTCTGTACAATGGTAACTCCCTCGTTTCTGGGACGCCTGTCTCCTGTTTTGTGCAGGTCTGGAACACAAGGCAGCAAGAGCACCCAATGGCAGCCAAACGTAAAAAGACCTGCAACCGAGCCTAAAAAAAGCATCACCCACGTACAGCCCTAGTAGCTGCGCAAAGCTACCAGCCAAAGATATACGCTAAAACCCAAAATGAGGCAAGGAAACAACAAAAACAAATAAACAAAGTGCTGAGGGAACTAATATATTCACTTCTAGATTTACTGCAAGAAACTATCCCTTGCATTTTGAATGCTTGCACATAAAGTTGAAAGAGTAACTCCACAATGTCTTTTGTACTTGTACTTCTGAAGAGGTAAATGTGTATGAAATGTATAAGGCAAATGTGCATGAAGTGAATATTAGTCCCTCCAGACAGCAGCTATTAAAGTGGATTACAGTGGTGCAGCAAGAAGGGAATTTGACCAAAAAGAGGAAATAAGTCATTTAGTCTTGGGAAAAGAGAAAACAGAATGCAAGACAAGGCAAAAAGCAAGGCAAAGCGAGGCAAAAGGCAAGGCAAGGCAAAGCAAGGCAAGAAAAGGAATAAAACTGTTGATGAATATTTTGGCTTTATACACATGTACATAAATATATACTTAAAAGCTTGAGATCACAATTCACCAAGCATACTGTCCACCCATCTCAATTCACATGCAAACCACCATCCCTAGGCTGCTCCTAGTGTGACATTGGCTAGAAGATGTGTGAAGGTGACAGATGGAGTGTACCAAAGAGTTCAGAAATAGTGTGAGGTTTTTAGATGGGAGGACACCAGCATAAACAAAAATGTCTCTTTTTCCAGCAGATTTTAACCATTGACATGAGTTATTCAGACATTAAACAAGTAGAAGCTTTGAATACAGGGAACACAATACATGAAGAGAGCTAAGTTACAGAGGCCCTTGCTTTCCCCAGGCCAAGTTTTGAGGGACCGGGAACAGCCCAGATGCTTATGAGCGTCACACAAAGCAGCTAAAGGATACCACCTGGCCGTGCCTAAGAACCCTACAGGAAGCCAAAATTTCAGTGAGACAAAGCCAAGGAAGGGTGTAAGAGTAAGGTTTTTGACTGATCAAGTCAATAGAAAGGTTGCCTTTGTGTTAGTGAGAGCTGCCCAACTTGAGACAGCCAGCCCCTCAATAAATCCTACCAGTGAAACAGAAACCAACTTAGCAGCAGGATTTCCAGACTGGAAAAAAAGACCATCAAACAATGTCACTTTCTTTTGCCCAGAGGAAAGAGCAGCTCCTGGTGCACCAGAAGAAAAGAAGGAGGCTGGCCCATGCCTGTCCTATTTCTACAGTCACTGCCATGGGAAATGCTAAAAAACTGTCAAGACCCTGAATGTACCAACAGGCTCTGCAACACCCTCCCTTCCCCAGCCCTGGATTTGGCTCCATGTGTTCAAGGTCATCTCCAATATGGTGCAAACACATGACCCTGGATCAGCTCAGGAAAACAGCTAAGTTGTGAGGAAGAGTAATGAGAAGACTCATCAGGACCTCTATCCACCTTCTTTGCTTAGCAGCTGCATTTCAGCTCTGGCCCTTGCCCTTGGCTCCTGCTTGCTGCTGGCCTTGCACCTTGCTGACCATGACCTTGCCTTGCTGACACTGACCTTGCCTTGCTGACCTTGGACCTGCCTCACTACTGTGGACTTGTCTGGCAATCACTGAACTGTTGGCTGAACCTGGTTACACAGACGGACCTGTTTTATTCTTCTCATTCAGGTGAGGCTGTGAGACGGCTGCCCTTTTTGCCTTGCTGTCCCCTTGGCTTCTCTCTCAATTTCCCTTGTGAAGCAGCCCACTCCTGACACTCTCTGATAAAAACAACTTAAAATGATGAGCCAGCAACTTCAAGTGGGGACAATCTGTCCTGAGATCCATGAAGAACTGTTTAAGTGGGTAGCTACTGTGCTACTACCTAGTACAGTCCTTCTGTGTTCTCCTGTGAAGGTCCTCCCCTTCTTCCATGATATTTGCAGCAAGACCACCTCCAAGTTCTGAAAGCTTAATAAGCAACTGTTTCACACAATCCTTTTTGCATCAAGGACCAGAGTAACCTAAGGCAAAAAGCAGCCTCCTTATGATAATCAGGGAATAACAAGTCCACGTTCAAACAGTTAATTCCTTGAGCAAGTGTTTCCTGTTTGTAAAGTGCATCTGAAAGGTCTAAAACCATCAACAGGTGAAATTTAGGCTGTCCAGATTTGGACCTTAATGTTTTGGACCTACTAAAGGCAGAAAATCACCTGCTAAGCAGTGATGTGCCTGGAAATTTTCAAAAGGAGAAAGGACAGAGAAGAAGTAAAGGTGAGCCAATTGACCAGGAGAAAGGCTATAGATCAAGGTCCTTTTCTGTGGTGCCCTCATTCCCCTCTTCTCATGAAAACACTTAGATAAAAGGATACCATGACTATCAATCAGTTTATGCTATCCACCAGATCATCAGATAAGACTATTGACCTGTATGTTTTATGTTGTAAAATCAATAAAAGGAAAAAAAAATGGCAAGAAAAAGAAAAATAGCAGCATGAAAATCCAAGCTGCTGAGCATACTATTTCTCAGGATAGCTTTGTTTGTGTAATCACATTGAGTGATATAATATACGTCTCACAATTTCATCACAGATTAAAATTTCGCTGGATAACAATGTTGTCAAGAAATATGTAGTCCTGACATTTAGGAACTTCAGAGTAGATATTAAAGCAAGACTGAACTTCAAATTACAGGTTCAACTTGCTGAATAGAACTGTTAGAAATATGGATGAATCACACTCATCCTGGATATAATGTAAACAGGCATTTGCATGATGGTGATGACTGACTTCAATGAAAGGCATTTACACGAGCTGAGTGCCCAGCCTTGACATATACCAAGATACAGTAAATACAGTTTCATACCTGGAGCCTTTGTCACCAAGGTTCTGGTCATCAGCTGCAGAGCTGTGGGGATGCATCAGCTGAGAATCTCAGCCCATGTCTTTGGTCTGAGTACAACCCAAACTGGATTATACTTCTACATTTCTGGCAAATGACCCATAATTTCCTAATTCTCTTGACTATAACCATTGTGAATGGTTTCTATAGTGCTGCTAACTGAGGGCCTTATTCAGAAGCCTTTACTCATGCAGAGATAACAGATCTACTTCTGAGACGAAGGTGTAAAAACAGACTTCAGATGCAGGTCCAACATCAGACATTAAAGGGTATAATTTGTCGTTTTTTACATTATTAAGGATATTTGTGCAGGATCTATAATTAAAACTAAAAGAGATGTCTCCTCCTTTTGCCAGCAGCTGTGTTACATCAATTAAATGGGTAAATAAGATCTTTCCCAAGAGGGGATATCACGTGACCCTCTATTGATTAAGACTGCAGTAGAACGTTATTTGCAATCTTATTGCATAATGGAAATCAGGAGGTAGCTGTCATGGTTTCAGAAGACAAATTGCCACTATCTTAGACAATTCATAGGCCTCTTTCCTTCTTGCTGCTATTAATTCACAGTTAATGCATGTCTTACAAGGCTTAGTTTCTTAAATCAGTCTACGGCACTGTATTCAACTCAAAACGGGGTGTAAGTCGTAGTCTATGTGGCCCTGCATTATGATGGGTGTTAAAATGACCGTTCCATCTATCACTACTTCAGAACTATGCATTATTTAATAGGGTAACACAACTTCAAAAAAACGGATGTGAAATTAAAAATAGACACCTCCCACAACATGCATGATTGTTCCCAGGAAAGACAGGCCTCCCCCACCAGGCATGGCTCCAGAGGTGCTCTCCATATAGAATGTTTTTAAGTCTTAGCTCAGTTTTGTGCACTTGATTTTCACAAGCAAAACATATGGGTGGAACAAGTCCACTGCTCTCAAACCTGTGCAGTAAGTGCAGCGTGGGATCAGTTTTGAGATTGTAATGAAAACCTGACCACAACCCAGCAGACACTTTGCTCCTCCACTGAACTGTAAATCCATCATTATGCCCTTCGTGGGAGAACCAGAGGGAAGGACAAAAATCTCCCTTTAAATGACTGAAACAGTCTTTGCCAATTTGAGAAACCTTAAAAAAAAGCCAATCTTTCCTTACTTGTAATCAATCTCTCAGTTACAATTAGAAAACAAGTGCAACACTTTTCAAAGTACATGACAGCACTATTTAACATTACTAGAATCTTCTCCACCAAAGTCAAAGAAATGGTCTCTATGTGGTCTTTGGTGGTTGTGAAGTTGTAGGACATAAGACAAGATTTCTGAACAGAAGGAATGAGTCTGAATAACAGTGGCGGTAGGACAGTAAGAGATTCAGACAAAAGTTACAGTTGTTCTGTGTGTAGAAAAAAGTGCTCAACTTACCGTCATCTGTTTGCCATTGCACAGGATTAAAAATTAAATGTCTGCTGCCTGATCTGTTCCAGCTAAGTTGATTGATTAGAATGTGTTCATCTTCCCATCTAACTTAACGAGTTTAAAAGTGGCAGGTTTACTTTTCCATTATTTATAACGCCAGAGCTTAATAAAGTACATGGAAGGAAATGCCAGTAGAACTGTTGTCCAAAAGTAATCTCTCACAAAATGATAACAAAGTCTGGGAAAAAATATCACCTTGAAAAAAAATATGGAGGATGTTAAAATTTCAAGGAAGTCAAAGATATTTCAGTACACTTCATTTAGCTAGATATGCACATCAATAGCTCTAGATTGTTACTGGCATATCTTCCTATTTAGGGAAATTATCTGGTCCTCCTACAAATTGATTTGTGTTTAAAACTTATATTTCATTCTCCTGGAAATTTGGGAGATCAGTCTCAACCTAGTCTTGATGAGTATAAATGCTCAACATGGAGCAAATGTGAGTAGTAAAAAAAATAAGGATACAAATCCCTAAAGAATTAAAATGTGCTCTGGTTGCTCAGAAATTCAAAAGAGACATTTGGCACGTTAAATTAGGGTCTGCAATCATTGCTCTTTTTTTTTTTCCTTTGCCTTGAAAGGGCAAACCAGTCATTTCAGATTTCTGAATCTAAATCTGTTTTGAAGATAATGCAACACAATCACCTCACTTATTTCATTGTGTTTGAAATTTAAAAGAAAGATAGAAAATGTTCCTTACCTTAAAAAGTCTTAAAATATTTGCGACCATAATGGACACAGAACTTGCTGCAGCACCTATCACACCTGATATCTTGTCTGGCTTAGTGAAAATAGGTGGGTCACCATTAGCACACTTCACGTCTGAACCATCTTTTTCTATCAACGCTTGCACAAATGTTAAGGATTGCTCCAATGCATAAGTGTCCCTGGAACACGTATCAAGGATCCGGACACCTAAGGTGATATTGGCAAGAAGATCAGGGTCTTTATTAATCTGGTCAATTGCATACAGCATTGCTTCTAGTCTGTGGATCCCTTTCTCCTTCTTGAGTTCCCCACAAGGCACCCCTCTATCCCCTTTTGCATGGACAGGGAACAGTCCTCCCAAGATGATGTCCCCATCCAGTCGGATGGAGTGGGCATATTCCTGGCCGTGAGTTCTTTGCATCAGGGTGAGTATCCAGTAGAATTTGGCTGTTAACAGGAAGAAACAATGGCAGGAAACTAATCGTTTTCCTTCGTATACCATTTTCTCTGAAGACTTTGTTGCTATCCAGTATCCAGCTTTTCTTCTTGCTAAAGGATGAGGTTGACCATTTGAAGCTGCACTTTCTGGAGGCTACCATCAGTGCCCAGTAAGTAGTATAGAACCATGCGGTAGGTAGAAAAAGGATCTCAGCAGAAGTACATAAAACGTGTTTTACAAAAGCAGTCCACTGATGTCATGGGTTGATCAGCTTTTCCGAGAGGTGGTTTTCAATTGCTCTTAAGTGATGGTGAAGTGTAGGGTAGTATCTCTGGTCCTGATGCTAAGAGGAGGTCAGCAGCTTATGTCCTTGCATTTTGCCCTGCAGCTGAGGTACTTCTAAAAAAAACAGTGAGAAATACCATTTAGTTCAGCAGTTTTATACCTGTCACACAGTGTATTTACTTTTGAATATGAGTTATATCACCTAGGTTTTACTTTCAAAATTCTGTAAGGGAGTTTTCTTAGCCTTCTGTCAATTTGAACACCTGGCTGCACTGTACTACAAGCTAGGAAACTGATGATACCAGCAGAGCAAAAGCCAAATCAGGGGAACTAGACTTAGCTTGGTGTTCAGATTCCAACCAGTAATTCATATTTACCTTCACATTGCACAACATCCAGAAAGAGATTTTATCCATAACACCTTGTATTTTCTGTTTTGCTGTATCATTCTGTTCCAGCCTACAGAAGTGCAATAACTACTTACACTCTCACTCACGGAGAGGTTCCATTTATGACAATGGAGTAATCAGGGCTCCTGAATTTGAGTACGCTCTTCAGCCGCTGCAGTACAAGCACATTCAATTCATTTGGATATTAAGCTGATTATTTCTCCAGTGGAATTCACTTTTTTTCTGGGCTTACTATATATCTAAAATGCCTTCCAGATAATTTCTAACACTAAATTACTTTTATGAAAAGGTAGCTGATTTCTTAAGCAAAAAGAGCACAATGTATTCTGTTAGGAAACCAGCTGAACATCCAGTATTTCCTTTCTGACATTTTACTTGAGCTGAGGTCCAACATTAACAAGGTCTCTATTCTCTACTTGCATTTGGACCACATTAAATAGGAACAATGTCATGCCCCCACTGACATCTGGAGAAGTCCTACTGATTTTAATGAGATCGGGATTTCAGCCTACATAGCTAAACACCTGACTGACTGTTATAAATATCTCCAAATTGCCCCCACTTTAATTCTCAAGTGAGTGGCATTTATTTATTTCAGTGTTTAACAAAATTACACACACCTGAATAAATTTTTAGACCCCTGAGGAGCGAGAAAATTAATTTTACCTACTACTAGATAGGCGCACTGCAGGCAACTGCAACTGAGCCAGTCTCTCAAGGCACCTGTTATAGGCTATGGAGAGCAGTGGACATCCTAGGGTGTAATTCACCTGATCCTTTTCTTTTAAAAAGTTTTATTTATTATGAAATTGATCACATTGAGCAAGTGCCTACCTCACTGCCTATACAGAAAATCCAGACAATAGGCTCATCTGTAGATATGTGCTTTGTCCCTAGTGATCTGACTGGTTCCTACCAAAAATATGATCAAGTTAGAAGACAATTATAGGCAAAATTAGAAGACAGTTATAGACAACTATACTGTTTTTCAAAGACATTTTGAATTATTTTCCACAAGATTTTTATATATTATGTGCTAACAAAACTCCAAATGCGGTCTGATAATGCTTCAAATTGATCATCCTCTTCTTACATTTATTTTGTTACATGTTTTTCCCCAAATGATAATAGTAAGCTCACAAAAGCTGAAAAAGAGTTTTTAAATAGTGGCTATTTGAAGACCTGAGGGAAAGATTCACAATGGAAAGTCTTCTGTTGAATGTGAAGGTATCTCACTGTGAGTCGGTAACAGAGTAACAACTAGAAAATGAAACATGTTTAACAGGTGTGAATGAAATCATTGCAATTGCGAACAGCACCCCACAAGACTTTGAGTGCCTCTTAACATTTAGTTTTCCTTGAATTAGGCTCAGGTTTGAATCTAAATGAAACAAATTCTGTGCTGGTTTATATGACAACCCCATCGTTCTCCTTTGGCTCCTTTTGGGCACATAGTATATAAATCTGACCAGGCTTCAGCGTCATGAGCCAAACTCAGACTCAGCCACAAAAGAAGCAACTTGACTAACATCACTGTGGGAGTTGATCCAGTCCCATGGGATGTTTCTTATACGGCCCATGCTATAGAGAAAAGATTGTATTCACTATTAACCAGCTACAAGTGTCTGCTGTCTTGATTGCCTTAGTAGAAAAAACACAGCTGAGGGTTCAAAATAGTAAAGAGTAAAAGTTGTAGCTACACCTAAAATAGACACAGAGGCAATTTTCTTTATGGTTCCACAATGAACAACCAACTCATTAGCCTGCGCGGGTATGTACAACCCATACAGGGAGCAATTCTCTGAGGCAATGAGAGATAAGACTACTCTTCTTTAACACTGTACAGAGAACAAGAAAGCACCATTGAAAAAGTGAAAATACTCATGAAGGAAAAAAATGCTGCTTTTTCTCTTGCTCAGCCTCAGGTCAATTCCTTACAGCCAAAGAAAGCCCAGAAATTAAAGCAACTGTCAGTCTTTGTACAAGCAAATAGTGACAAATTCAGCTATTGCAACCCAAGTTCCAACAATGGAGAAGCTACAGGGAGGCCAACATCCTCAGTCCAATACCTTATCTGGAACTGACTGAAAGTCAAATGAATTGATAATAAGCGTTTTTCAACATTATAGTCGACATAAGCATTAATTGCTCTCCCCTCAGCTTGCATGTTTTCCTGAAAAAGTATGTTTCTTTGCTGCAAGTGTCCACAGCTTGTCTATAAAACAGAAATAAAATTTTGAAATGTTCTTTTTAAAAATTTAAGACCTTTTAGTCTTTTTATGTTACCTAAGAAATAAAAGCTTCTATTACACTACCTAATTTATTCATGCCACACTGCTTTTCATATATTGATTAATATTAAGTTTTACAGAATGATGTAAGCCTCTGCAGCTAAGCAGAAGGCATCTGATCTAAATGAATTCCATTTTTATCAATGAATTTTAGTGAAAAAGCATGGGCCTCTGGGCTGTAAAGCCTGAACGATCTTTCCTCATGTGCAGAGATTTCATTCAAAGTAAAATGCTGTCCTTTTCCAATTAACCATAAAAGTTTGAATTAATGCAAATATATTCCTGATTTGCCAGATTCTCCACTGTAGTAGTTGGTGTTCACTAGAAACATGACTTCAGAGAAGAAAGTCACAGATTTCCCCAGCACAATCCAAGAGAATGTGCACCACAAAGCCTCTCTTCCAGTCACCTTGGAATACATGCTTCTCTTGGGTTTAATTCATTAAATATATCTGGCATTATCAGAACATATTGCTATTTTTAAAGTCAGTATTTCAGCACAAACCTCCACTTGTTCTGCTAGAATATATATTTATTTTTAAACCTAAGGAGGCGGGGTACTGCAAGACATGGGACATGGAAACTTCTGCATGTAATGTCTGGTTCTGAAATTACTTCCTTCATAAAATCATTCAGCTTTATGAGATACGTGGTACTGAAGGATGGGTACTTTGGTACCATGTTGCCAGAGCCAGTGCGTCAGCATGTGCCTGGACCCGTCACTATTCCAACCACAGACTCATTGCGCTGAGAGATGGGCTCATTATGGGAGTTCTTTTTGTTAATGAAAAGGTCTAAATAATGAGCTGAGGGTGACAGACAAATACTTAAATAAATACAGGCAATGTCTCTATTTTGGTAACAAGGTTCCTGGAAAAGCCATCTTCCGCTGGCACTGAAGAGGTGGCTGAGATCGTATAGAAAGATTAAGTACGTTCACCTGGAAATATTGTTTAAAAAAAAAAACCTCACAATTACAGACAGCCGCACGAGCAAGGAGTACTCTCCGCAGCATAAGCAGAAAAACACGTTCATTGAACTTCATGGAGCATTTTTTAATTGATGTTGCCAGCCAGACACACATGAGGGACAAAAAAAGCAATTTAGTGGGGGGAAAAAACATCTGAGGAAAAGTATTTAAAATTTTGTCTGAGGCCAAAAAATTCATTTGTCATTGCATTTGAAGCACAGTTGGAACTGCACTAAAAAAAAACGAAACCAATATTCTGTGAACTAGAAAAGGAGGAGTGAGAACCCATTTCTACTTTCACAAAATATCAGATTGTCCAGTCAATTCAAAACTGCTCTGGTTTTACTGAATGAAAACAAAATAACAGCATCTTCCATTATGAAGTTCTGAGCAGAAAAAAATTGCAAAAATGTGATTATTTTGACATTTTACTTCTGATATGTTACTTCTGAGCTATCAAATAGGAATTATCTTGCTAACGTTCATGTTAGTGTTCATAAAAGTTGCCTCTTTCTCCTGCACAGCATTCAGCAAGGAACAAATATCTGAATTTCCACACAGAGCAGGTAAAGAGTTGCCACCTGCATACAGTAACCTCACACATCTAGAAGATTAATGGGTTTTGCTGACAAGAGAAGGGAATTTGGAAAACCTTAGGCCTTGACATCGCAACTCCTAACTTGCAGGAGAATTCTTCACTGATGTAAGTAGTCTTATCTACCTCGGCTCTTCTGTAATGATTTGCTGTGCCCCTGCCACAGAGGTAACCTTTACACAATAATCAGGACTTCAAGGCGAGTCACCCTCAGCATCTCGTTTACAGGAACTATTTCTTCCTAGTGCACCATGAGAGAAATGTCTCCACTCAGTCTGATCGGCCTCTTTTCAAATGCCCCAGAGCACCTGCCTTCACTTTCTACCCTGCAAATATCCATTTTCCAAACAAGCTACCCTGCTAAAAACCAGCACAGGTCCTTCTGCCAGGGTGAGACTAATAGGAGCTTACAATTTTTGAAAAGGAAACAGCATAAAATATTTTTCTCTGCCCTTGCCTGGTCTCACAGCTGAATAAACCCCATCAATATTAACACCTTTAGAGTTGGTTTCACCTCTGGTCTGGCAAGTGATGATCAAGGAGATTTTCCCAGGCAGCCTAGGAGAGCTTTCTCTGTTGGTTTTGTTTTCATTTTACCCTCTTCCCACCAGACGGCCGCTCCCCAGCCGGCACAGCTGGGTTCAGAGCAGGCGCTGGCAGGGGCAGCCCAGTGCTCTGCGAGAGGGGCTCTGCCCCGG
>WAAD01014196.1:76974-111371 GCA_013389945.1 Fregata magnificens
TCGGCTCGGCTCGGCACGGCTCGGCCCCAGGTCCCTGGAGCAGGAGAGGGCTCCAGACTCCACGGACTGAGCAGGATGGCCGGCTCGTCAGGCTCCTGACACTAACCAGATCTCTTCCTTCTTCCCATTTCAGATTACTCTGAACTGCTTTCCTTAATAACAAATAATATTTTTCGTTGCTTTGCCCAGAGTTGTCTTGCTTACTTCGAACATCGTTGCTGGAAAGGAGGAAGAATCCCAAGCATGCTCTAATGTACCCAACCAGTGCTTCCGCAATCGTCTTTGTTACATGGTACTGCTTGGATTTATGTATTAGAGGTCTGCCACAGGCGAGCCACAGGACTCTGAGAATATCTGATGAGTCTTTCAAGCCTGTAACTTCTCTTATGCAGATAATCTTTTACTAGTGGAAAATGGCACTGGGAAATCGGCCAGGTCTTAGACAGAATACGTTAACTCATGTTTGCATTTTTTTTTTCTCAAAACCTTCCATGAAAGAAGACTGAGGAGCTGTGATTTCAGTGATCTTATCATAGAAATCTGGAATATAGTGACATAGGTTAAAAATCCTGATGTTCGATCATGAGCAAAATTCCTTTTTAAAGCCAAGATCCTCCTTAACCCCCATCAGGAAAATAAGCCATGCATAAGTTATCAGTAGTGTTAGATAGACCAATTTCCAACTTCATTTACACTCTGCAGCTCCAGCAGCTTAACAGAACCAAGTGATATTCTGAGGGCACAGCTGATGCTTGAACTTTTGTGTAAGTCTTGCAGCTGGAGATGCAGGCTGAGGTCAAAAGATTAGGATAAGGAAACCTCCAATGTGTTTCCAGCTTGGCCACCAACCTGAATGTAATCTGTTGTCTTGCCCTATCTCTCCCAGCCACATCTTTTCTAGACCACAGTTTGGGGGGGGGCATTGGGACTGTATCTTATTACATATGTTTACAGTGAGTAGCACAATGACTTTTAGGTGGGAGTATGATAAATAAATGCATAACCAAAGAGATGTGTGCTGTGTTTTGACTACATGCAAGCAGAGAAGATAAACTGGGGTGAGGGGGAGAGGGGGGACAAAAGGAAAGAATGAGAAGCTTTACATGAAAATGGTCATTTGGGGAGGATAGATGACACAAAAGAGGCAAAATACATCCATCATTCTTTGAGCAGGATTCGTTCTGATTCAAGCCCAACAGCAGCTAATGTCAGTTTGTACAGAAGACTGAGGTCAGGACTGGTGACAACTGCTACCTGTACAACTAACTCGGGAGGGAAGAAAGCCAGTTCTGGAGACCAAGCTGTCATAAAGGAGCTCTTAAATGACCCTTTTTCCAGTGAGAAAATGGAAGCACCTTCATCTTCACAGGAAGCATCTTACATATTAGGAGACTGGCATGGACTAGGCCATACTAAAATGTCAGGACCATAGAGAAATGGCCTGAGAGGCTTCAGATTTAATTACTGCCTAGAATAAATGCTTGCTCTAAACACCTCTCTAAAGCCAAGCAAAACCAAATGCATCAGTCCATCTCTGTGCCTCTGTTTCTCCTACCCAGAAGACGTTGAACCTCCGTGTATCCAAGCAGTGATTTTGGCAGAGCCGTTCATGTTCCAACGGCACTATTCCATAACTGTGCTCATCCAGCACAGTTTTTAATGACATTCAAATGGGACTGTTTTTTTGTAACTTTGAAATAGTGCGAAGCAATACATTCTGAGTTCTGGGTGGGTTTTTTTAATTGCCTTCAAAGTGAGAGAAATGCAACTTTTGGAGTTATTCAAACACAGGAATTAAATCTACTGAGGCAATAAAACCACTTGAATAATCACTTTTAGGCAAAGGTCTGCCTATTAATAACCATCGAGGAATACAGAGCCATGAAGTCAGTTGATTCCCATTAAAGTGATAGTGGATACTGGGTTCTGGGTGATAAGATATTTCGGAATATGGGTGTTGGAATTTTTCAAGAAAACATAATCACTAAAAAAAGAGCCTGACACTTGTGTGTTTTGTGTGCACTTCTCTGAGACTAATATTTCCTTACAAAATTTATTGCACGGTAAAAAAATAAAAGGGGGAGAAAAGGCATTTCACAGTAGTAACTATGACAAAAAGCGTTACCTGGAGGCCAAAGAAAGTGTGCAACCATCTGTAAAATAGAACATACCTTTGGAAGGCCTTGACTGTGACTTATTTCAAATAAACTTTTCAGCAGTGAACAGGAAATGTCAATGTCAAAGCTTAAACTATAAAAAGGAAGATAGCCATCATGTAGGAAAGGTAGCACGGTTTCCAGGGAAGATATTTTCAGAATCAGAATATTTTTAGTATCTAATTTCCAAAAGTGTCTAACAAACTCCAATATGTTAGAAGATTTTAGCGGTTGGAAACCATCCCTCCCATCCTGGAAACCAGCCGGAAGGAGTAGCGCAAGAACGCTGTTCTGCAAATGGGTTTTTGAATCTCGATTTTCAGGGGGCAGCAGGAGCCAGCTGCGCTGCAGGGGAGGGCGAGGTGGGAGCCGAGGCGGGCAGCAGAGCAGGCAGGGGCGGTGTCCTCCACAACAGACCCAGTCCCACAGCAGCCAAACAATGGAGCAGAGCAGGTCTGGTGGCAGCAGCCGGGGTCAGCACATCCCAGTGATTGCTAGACGAGTCACAGTGGTGAGGCAAGTCTGAGGTCAAGTGAGGAAGTCAAGCTGGAGGATCAGGATCTTCATCAGAGGGCTACACGGCGAGGCACAGGCATGGCTGCAACAGCTCAGGAAAGGGCAAAGGAGGCGTGTCAGAGCTTTAAAAAGTTCCTGAGTGATGCTGGGGAGCCCAAATGAGATTTCTTTCCACTTTCTCAGGAAGCTGTCTCCTCAGCAGCCTGACCCAAGGTCACAGCACCGCACCATGTCAGAGCTGGCCTTGAACACAGGCTGCCAAACCCGTTGCAGCAGGGCAGGGCTCTTGGCCCTGTCATATATACTGGTGGAAGTCTGTGTCATATTCTCTTACATCTCCTTTTTCTGCACAGAGCTAGAGCATGACAGTGACACATCTGTCCTGAACACTGTCGTAGAACTTGATAAAATTTCTTAATGCACAGTGTAAGAATGTGCCTTTCAATGTGATTGAAATCTGAAGGAGACCCATCTGGAAGTTAGACATGGTGGATTCATACTAAATTTAAGTGAAGGATACTATATCCTATATATATACTATACATCTATGAATGAAATACAGTGTTTCCAAAATACAAGTGGATGATGAGCCTGCAAAATCCTCTCCCACACAAGTCAGAACATTGAAGTCAGCAGAGACAGTTGTGAAGCAACATAATATTTGCTAAAGAGAAGAGAGACTCAATCCTAATTAACTAAAAATTATAACACCCACAAAGGGAGTTATGCATTGTTGTACCGTTATAATGGGGACAGCCTCCACTAGCATGTCCTCTAGTATAATGACTGTGTGGTTTTATATCTATATTTAATGAAGTATCTATACGGGTACTAGGTTCTGCAGCTTCTAAAACCTTACTCTTTCATTTTGTCCTTCACTAAAGGAAGAATGAAACCATGTTTAAGAGTGCCTTTCATTCTAAGCCACTTTACAAAAACTGATAAAAAGCTATATATATAGTGATTACTTCACCAGCCTTTGAAATGCTGACATCTTTGAGGTGAGGTACAAAGTGGTTTATAAATCAGAAAGTAAAGCCACATTACCTTTTCAACATGTGAGCCATAACCTTTCCTCTTAAACGACAGCAGATGGACACAGCTATTTTACATGAAAAAAAAATCTTTGCATTTATTTACCCTTCCAAAGAAGGTATTTGCATACAATGTCATTTGCCAAATGACAAGTAGAGCTGATCATGCTCTGCCTTGTTCCAGCCACTTTGTAGGCTGTTGGCAAAATCGTCTGAGGTTAGCAGTGCGTGGAAATAGCTAATCTTCAAGTCTGGTGTTTCCATCATTTTTGTGGACAGCAGAATTTGTCAGAAGACTGTTTCCTAAACTAAGTGCACAAAATGACCTGCATACTCCCTAGATAAAAAACGTACTCAAAGCTTGATATAAGGTAAACTCAATTCTACTTTTAATACTGCCTATTAGACAGCCAGAAAACAAACCATTAATCCATCGTCTAGAGTTCAAGGCATTGCAATGCAAAGCCAAATGTTTCTTTTCATCGCTTGTTGCAGAAGCAATAGAATTGCAGCTTTAGGAATCAGCAAAATCATGAATGAAGACTCACTTGAACTAATAAAATGCTTTGCTTAAATGTGATTGTAAGTTTAAAGGTTGCAAGACCCACCCTCAAGCAGTGTTGAGCAGGGAGATCATTTTGAAAAGGCTCCGAGAATTCCCCTAAAACCGTGGCATCCGTACAGTGTCCATACAGGCGGCAGATATATGTCCAGCCCCGCATTTGACCTGGGGTTATTCTCTGAGTGGATACGTAAACTCACAAGAATGATGTTAAGTAGATTACGGTGTCACCTCATGTGCCCAGACCCATAACCTCAGAGTAAGCAGGCGAACGTGCCCTATTAGCTGTTGCTCCTGAAACTGTTTAAGAATCATGTAAATATATTGTTGGGTTCTTAGTTAGAAGACATTAAAAATGGACGTGAATTTTTGGGGGCAAAACACATAGGTCTTCAGGATAGATTCTCAAACGTCTAAAATGTAAACTCCTGTATTTAAATATTCCTCTAGGCTCCCTGTGTAAATGCAAAATATGGAAATGGAAAGAAATAGCTACTTTCCAGGCAGTGAGTCATCTGATATTACCATAGATGTCTAAATAGAACATGTAAATCATGCCTGAGAAGTGTCTTTTCCTCTCCATGGGCTATAAAAAGAGTCTAGACAACTGGCTCAGATGTAAATGTCTGCATTGTAGATGATCGAAGTGAGGTATATCCACCACTGGAGCATGGGAAGATGTAGACAGTAAAGACAACAGGTCAGGCTCAGGTTGTGAGAGCCCACACCACCGGTTCATGACTAGTTTTACTGCTCATTATGTCTGTCCTGATGGTAGGTAATACTCCAGCACTAATGATTCCTTCTTTTTCCCTTTCTCTCCTCACAGTAAGTTGCTGACAAATATTCAAAATGGTCTTAAGAAGTCGATCAACCCTGTGCCAAGTATTTAAAAGCGAAAAGGCCTTAGAAAAAAATATTTTGTATTTATTAAGAAGTTATGTATTTAGAAGGAAGTAATTCTGCATCTTTTTCCTAAAAATTAATTTAATTGGTACAAAAACAAGCAATCATTTTAATTAACTGCCTGTGAGAAAAAGAATGGTCATGGTTGGGTTTTTTCCTGCTTGACTTTTACATGAACAAGATGTAATTGAGCTGCTGCTCAAGATTCGCATACGATGACTTTTTACATCCATATGGCACTTTGTGGGGGAGTTCACATTAACATTTCAGCTTGGATCATGAGTACCCTTTTGAAGTAAACCTCCTAGTTGTCCCCACTTACTATGTGCTTTGGTTAACGTAACAGAGCAGTCTTGGGGCTCACGGACTGGATTCCTCTCAGGGGAAACTAGAAGTTGAAGTTGCACTCCAGGAGTGTCCCTAAAGCATTACAACCACTCACAGACCAAACTAGGCCTAGTTTGAGGTGATCCACATGTCCACAAGTGGTGTGGACATCAACCCATCAGCACCAAATATTTTGCTCTATAGACCTGTGCTGCCCCACATGGCTTGTTAAGATAAACATAGCCCACATCACACTGAGGTTACAGTCTTGAAAACTGTCCCAGTATTCCCTTGAGGGCCAGAGCTGAAGGACAGGACAGAAGTTCTAAAATAGCTAGATCTTGTAACTAATTAAAGGCTAGCATGATGCATGGCATATTTCACAAGGAAGTTTCACACTTTATTTAATGGTTACCAGCTGTAAGTAATGTACATGGTACTATCTTATACGTGTAAAGCGAAGACTGAGCTTTTTTTAATACAGTGGAGGATCAGAAAACACATGTGCAACCATATTTGCTGTAGGTTCTGTGCTACTGAAACAACAGAGAACTCCCTATCAGTGTTGTTGGGAGGAAGATTAAGCGTACAATGATGCAACATTCATCCAGTGTTCTGCTCTGCATCTGCAGCTCGGGAATTACCTTCACTTATCAAGGATAAGGTGATCTTAATAAATCCCTTCATTATTTAAACTCTGCTTAAAGTACAAAACAATCAATGACATTATTTTAATCAAGAAAGACCAATTGCAATGTACTCTTATGATAGTGGCATTTTCTTGTCCTAAAAAAAATAACCTAGGATATCTAAAAGCTACTTTGTCATGTCATTGGTATTACAGTTAATGATTCTTGCTTTCTTCTGCTTCATTGCTTAACTCTGACCTGAAGACTGGTAATCACTAACGGTATAATTGAGTGTTGTACCAGACACTTACTGAGTAGGGACGCTTCTGCAGCAGAAACATTTCCAGTTCTTAAATGCCAGCTCATCAGTCTTATTGTGCAACTTTGGGACTGGCAATAGGCGTACAGCTGTTTTGATGTGAAATACAACTACTGCAGCACTACATTAGATGCTAAAATATTTATCCGTACACTTTCACTCTTCAACTTACATTCATCAAGGAGACTAAGGCACGCGTAGGTGGGATTTTCATTAGCATGGTCACAAACCCATTTCAAGGAGGACATATGCTCACATGCAGAAAATGAAGTGGGGGAAGGTTCAGCAATCTATCCCCGCCTTAAACATTTCATTGTCTAAAAGGGTTCAAGAAGAGATTAGGACATTTAATGGATAAATTAAATGTACTGAAATAATAATATTCATGTTACCATGGATTTATAGAAAGTATATTATGTTGTAAAACTTGACATAAAATTTGTGTATTCCTTAATGTCTCTAGCTGCTTCTCCCTGATTGCCTTGTATTTATCCTCAATATTAACTCTCAATGGCCACAATGGTGATAATAAAATAAATGTGTGCCCACTGCCTGGCCAAACAGGTAAAATGGAGCAAAAAGCTTTTGAACTCAAACCGAAACCCCTTCCCTCAGTAGAAGAATTAATTCAAGTATCCAGCCAAGAGCTTTCAAGAAATAAAATATTGCTTTTGGAACATAGTATCTTTATATTCCCATTACTGGGGATGACTTAGTTGAAAAAGTCCATAGGCTAAACTTATTTGGCAGACTAACTGACAAACACATGCACAGAGAGATAGAGTGATGAAATAAACAATGTATCTGTATGAAATCAAAATAAAATAAATAATTTAGGATCAGACAAAAATATTTCTCCTTTGTTTTTTAAAATTTGTTTTACTCCCTATATGCTATTATGTTGTTTTGTTGTTGGTTTTGTTGTTTGGGGGGGGTGGGTTGATTTGTATTCAACACTTCAAAAAATCAAAGGAAATTTGAAAATGAAGGGCTGGGGATATGCAAGAGGAGAAACTGGTGGGAGCAGACCCCTTCCTCCAATCCTGTAGCTATGTTATTCATTTGCCATGACAGAAACACATGCAGGCATCCTCTTTCTGACTCATTGCAACCAACAATTGAAACCAGCACTCCCTGACATCAAGAAACTGCCCTAATTTCAAGCATACTCCAGGATGGGTTTCATTGTGCGTGTCTATATTTGCATTCTAGCTTGGATTAGGAGTGCTACTTTGAGGGAAACCTCTCTTTCACCCCTATTTGCAGCACTTAGATTGTACCACAGAGCTGTCTTGGACCAAACCAACAGGATCACTTTCTCAGATAAAGCCAAAATCCAAGCTGCACTCCAGCTCCATCAGGCGCCCAGACCTCAGAACCAGACTGGCCCCTGGACTAGGGACAGCGTGGACACAGGGTCCTTGGTGCCCACCCTATGGATTTGTTCCTATTGTGCTAAACGACTTGCTCCACACATCTTCTCTCCATCTCTCTTGTGCAGTGTTTTGTGCTTCAGATCAAAAAATATCCATCGGGCCAGAGAACATGTTCAAGAATGAGCCCAGATGATAGATGTGCTGACAGGAGAGATATTAAGCCCTTTGCTCAAGCAGTTCAGGGTGACTGTAGTAAAATTGCCCCAATTCCCTGCTGCTTGGGATATTACCCCTTCAGCAGGCTAGTTGCAGAAATGCTGTATAAGGATTGAGAAAATAATGAAGATTCCCAGTTTCAGGCCAGGATATATATTTTATCTGGAAACGACTACATCTTGAGGTGTCCCAAACATAGCTTTTCATTATTTTTGCTTCACAGAGAAATTTAAAAACATGTAATCATTCTCAAACAGAAAAAAAAATGATGTTTTAAAATATCAGCAATTTTCATAAAAATCAAGTTTCTGCCAGTTCTGTCAGGAACCAGTTTTGTGTAGATAGATCCACATAAGCACTATTGCTAGTTGCTGGATGAGAGCCCATGGAAGCAAAAGCTGCAAGTCGGTAGCTGCATTCCCTTTTGCCACTTCTATTTCCTAATAACAGGGAAAAAAATCATATAAACACCAAATAATGGTTTATAAAAACAGTACCTTGTTGACCATCAGAAAGAAACATTACTAATCATATTATTTCAATGATATATCAATGGATTTACAAGTCAAAGACTTTAAAATTACCTTTCCTTCCTGCAGTTGCACTGTACGCTAATATAAGTGGAAACTGTACTCACTAAGGTCTGGAAGCTACACTTCTACAAAATTAACATTACAAAAACAAGGCTATGTTGCATACTCATTTTAAAATGTGAAAAGACTGAACTAAAATAGTATGTTAAAGTATCATTATTACTTATTAGTTTTTAAACATTAACACAGACTCTTGTTTTAAACATCAAACACATGAAGCAATGAGTGAAAATCCAATAGGTTTAGCACACACTGAATGAGCTTGTCCTTATAATGGAATAATACTGGTTTTACAAGGTCTAGCTAGTATGTGTTAGTTAAACCAGTGGTTTTCAGGCTTGGGTTTGCAGGTCATAGGTGAGGAGCATGCTAAACACATTTACCACTAAGCTAAAGGCTGCATAGTGCATCATGATCTGCAAAAAATTTTGAGGACTGACAGTGGTCCTCCAGGAATTTTGGTGATCAAGATTCAACGTGCACCACTGGCTTAGGCATATAACATTTCTCATAGGCATATAACAGTAACCCTAAACTTTTTTTATAGACCAGGAAGAGAAATATTCTCAGGTCAATCACCTCATCCTCAAACGGGTGTCTTTAAAAGGTTTGGTAAATTGACTCCTAGATGTGGTAGTCGCTCTTCATTGACCACAGAGTCTCAGGGGACTAACAAGGGGACACAAGCCTTAGACATCTACAGCTGCACTGGTTTTGGCTGGGGTAGAGTTGATTTTCTTCGCAGTAGCTAGTATGGGGCTACGTTTGGGATTTGTGCTGGAAACACTGTTGATAACACAGGGATGTTTTCATTATTGCTGAGCAGTGTTTACCCAGAGTCAAGGCCTTCACTTCTTCTCACCCCATCCCACCAGCGAGTAGGCTGGGGGTGCACAAGAAGCTGGGAGGGGACACAGCTGGGACAGCTGACCCCAACTGACCAAAGGGATATTCCATACCATATGACATCATGCTCAGCATATAAAGCTGGGGGAAGAAGAAGGAACGGGAGGGGACATTTGGAGTGATGACATTTGTCTTCCCAAGTAACCGTTATGCGTGATGGAGCCCTGCTTTCCTGGAGATGGCTGAACACGTGCCCGCCCATGGGAAGTAGTGAATGAATTCCTTGTTTTGCTTTGCTTGCGTGCACGGCTTTTGCTTTACCTATTGAACCGTCTTTATCTCAACCCATGAGTTTTCTCACTTTTCCTCTTCTGATTCTCTCCCCCATCGCAGCAGGGGGGAGTGAGCGAGCGGCCGTGTGGGGCTTAGTTGCCAGCTGGGGCTAAACCACGACAACAGCCATCACTGTCTAGACATAAGGATCCAAGCCATTGCTGACAAAAAAAGACAACTAAATCAAAGGTCCTTGCTCCTGTTTCAGGCACAGATTTCCTGGTGGGACGGTCTGGAGGGGTTTGTCCTTTCCCAGCTGCCCTCAATGTCCCCCTCCACAGCCTCCATGCAGCAGCTCAGATGCTCCTGCTCTGAGCCATGGTTCCTCCACCACTTCTTGTGAAAGGGCTGCCTCTCACCCAGGGGCTTTGGGAAGGGAGAGGGGAGGACAGCCTCACAGCTTTCTACCACCACCACCCAGGCCCACGCATGGGGCACACTCTTCCTCCCAGTGCAGAGAGCACGGTCCCACAAGAGAGTCACGGCAGGCATTGGGGCTGCCCCTGCACGGGTGGGCTGTGGTTCTCTTCTGATTACACAGCCAGAAGTGCCTGTGTCAGCACAAGCACCTTACCTGACCATTGCCACCTAAATCCAGCCTCTCTGCTGGATCTGCTAGACCGACGTCAGCACAGATGTGTTGGTACTCACACAGCTGAAATGGAGGAGCTCTGCAGCCTCATGTACCCTGGGGAAAGGAAATACACACACACAGCTTAATTGGGAACAAGGTTTTACCCTGAATCAGCACAGGAGTTTTTCTTCCTGCAGTCCCACAGGGACCATGAAATTCTCTCTCTTTGTACAACAACTTCCAGAGAGGAACCTGAAATTGAAGCGAGCTGGTACTAGTGTTCAACACATCCACATTTTCTAGAAAACTTCTGCTTTTTGTCTGCAGGTGCAGATTTACGGAAGGGGGTCCATTTGGGTCTAGGTTTCTCAGTGCCATACGATACATCCCATGAAATGGGTATTGTATAAGCAGGATTTTAATGCTTAACAGTCATAACTGCAGCCTTGCAGAGGAACGTTTGGCTTGAGCAGACCTCGTCAGGATTCTGAAATGCTTCTGCTTCTGAGCTACAATATTTAAAGTTGTCACATCAACCATGAAAAGACTTTAATTGAAAGAAAGGAAGTTAAGATTAAAACATATACAGATTTGCTAAAATCAAAAGTAATTTCATCTGATATTTGCCAGCTAAAATACACTTTTAGAATTAAATTTAAAACCTCTAGAGAAGCTAAGAGAAGCTAATTGGGTTAATTTGGATGATTTTAAAAACTTTTTTCCCAGTGGAGTCAATTTTAATTTTGGGATTAAATGAACAGCTAATAGAGACATTCAGATTTTTTTCCCCCTCATACATTTGCTGTTTGCTTAAGGATTTTTTCTTAACAACCACCCCTTCAAAATATTACTGCCTTCAGTGGGTATTTAGAGAACATGTGACTTATTAAAAACCTAAAATAAGCTCTAGGTTATTACATTTGCATCCACTAACACCCTTGCTTTGAGAAATAGCTTTGCTAAAAGAGCATGTTTTAATCTGCTGGTACTACTTGCTTGCATAAAGACTAAAGGGTGTCACCAATTTTTTTTTTTAATTTAAAAATCGCAAAGTCCTCAACACCTATTGATGACATACTTGGTACTAACAACTCTACTACAATGCAATGCATTGTATTCCATATCACAGTGCCCGTATATGCTCCATATAACACAATTCTTCAGCAAAAAGCAGCATGAAATCAAAATGATGTAAAACAGTGTGTGGAAAAGAAAAAAAGCTTGTCTGTGGACTCTGACTCCTTGCAAAACCACCCTGGAATATTCCCTCAGAGTAGAAACAGTTAACACTCCTGTTAAGTTTGCAATAAAGCTTCATTTAAAAGTTTTCTAGACAGTGGCTTATCCAGGATTAAGTGATCTGTAATGTCAGGTGAATGAACAATTGATCCATTCTGGAATGACCTGAGGGATTTCTTGTTTTCCAGCCTCATCCTTCTGATACCCACACCATCCATTTACCAATTCCAGTGTTTGGTAGACTTTTCTATAACTGACCCAGGTTCAGTTCTGCAGCTACAATTCAATCACAAAACCATGTCAGGGCTCAGAGTTATATTAGCTGAAATTAGGAATGTTGGTCATTTGTTACACTTGGAGTCATATTTGTCTTCTCGGTCTCAGCTTTCCACTGAAGACAAATTCTTGAGGTTTTTAAAACAACTAAAGAAAAAATGATTTTTTTTTTTTTATGGAAACTTAGTGCATTCTGGTATTTATCCACCTTCCAGGTTTTTACAAATGGTCACATATTTCACAAGACTTATGGCCAAAATCACAGGAGTTGTCAGCACTGACATTTGCTCATCAATATTACAGGGTGAACAATTGCAAAGATACCTATGAGATCATTAGAAGTATAGAAGAACTGTTCAGATATTTTTTCTTATTCCTTTGGGGTTAGGTCCAGCAAAGGATTTAAAGGTGGCAACACCTCACTTTTAGGCTGACTTCCAGAATGAAATCCAGAGCCAGTTACCTGAGCTCCTTCCAAACCTTGAGATAGGCCACTCAGCAGGAAAACTAAGACTTCTGAACAGTGGTGAGAACCCCAGTCCCCCCGTTCCACTGTGTCCTGCCTCTCCACAGCTAAATCCTCGTGAGGCTGCTACTCCCTCCTGTGTTTCACCAGGAGGACTCATGCTGCCCCATGGCTACAGTGCTTTGCTGCAAGAGAGGGACCGTGAGTCTGAAGTCCCTCAGGTTGAGGAGGGCATCCTACCTATGTCTCTGCCTCCTGGGTCAGTGTTACAGCCACAATATTAGGTATAACGGGTTCATTAGAAACATCTTACCCATAATCACCACTTGGGAGGGACACAGTTTTGGCAGTGTGCAAGGCAGGCTCACTTCAAAGGATTTTGTATGCTTTTCTGCCTAGTTTTGGGATCCACTGAGGCTTGGGCAGGCAGGCAGCATTGCAGGCTGAGTTGAAGAAGAGCTCCAAAGGCTTTTAGAAACCTTCAGGGTTAAGCAGCCACTGGGCAGGCATATTTGGATAAAAGACACCAAGAGCTCAGTCCAGTTGTCTAACCAGAAAAGGTGTCTAGTAATGTTTGTCACGTCCTAGGGAGGTGCAGCTGGGAGATACGATGCAGGCCACGTGGGAGACCTCCACTGGAGTGGCAGCAGGAGGCCAGCAGATACCCTGTAGCTCCATAAATGGAACTAGATGCCTAAGTTTTAGCAACTGAAATAAGCCTATATAATGACCAAATCCCATGTTAGGAATGGAAATCTTGTACCTTGCTTCTGGCCTTTGGTACATAGAGAAGATACTGCCAGTAGCAGTAAATACTAACCAATTACTTAGAGGTGAAAGCCAGCTGAAAACATGATTTCTCCTATATATTTTATTATACAAATAAAATGTTATGGAAAACAGTCCGTGCCAACGCACAGACCTAGTTCTGCAGCTGCACATTGTGAAGCCTGTGGGAAGTGAGAATACAAGAAAGTGAGATGTGGCTGCCTCCAACTGCCACTCTCTTTTTGAGGTCGCTCAGACCATACAATAGTTTACAGCTATATGGAGAGAGAAATCTATCCATGGGTCTTTCTGAGAAAAACAACTAGTTCTAGAGTGAAAGCCCACCTGATGAGACTTGTAAGCAGACAAAGCATCTGCACAACATCGGGACTGAGCCCCAGCAGGCTGCTTGTTTTGGACACATGATGGAGAAGGCCTTTGCCGATTTCTGTTTAGCTTGGCAAACCCCATGGCAAGTGTAGTCTGTCATGGTTTAGCCCCAGCTGGCAACTAAGCCCCACACGGCCGCTCGCTCACTCCCCCCTGCTGCGATGGGGGAGAGAATCAGAAGAGGAAAAGTGAGAAAACTCATGGGTTGAGATAAAGACAGTTCAATAGGTAAAGCAAAAGCCATGCACGCAAGCAAAGCAAAACAAGGAATTCATTCACTACTTCCCATGGGCGGGCACGTGTTCAGCCATCTCCAGGAAAGCAGGGCTCCATCACGCATAACGGTTACTTGGGAAGACAAATGTCATCACTCCAAATGTCCCCTCCCGTTCCTTCTTCTTCCCCCAGCTTTATATGCTGAGCATGATGTCATATGGTATGGAATATCCCTTTGGTCAGCTGGGGTCAGCTGTCCCAGCTGTGTCCCCTCCCAGCTTCTTGCGCACCTGGCAGAGTATCAGAACCTGAAAAAGTCCTTGACTAGTGTAAGCACTACTTAGCAACAACTAAAACATCTCTGCATTATCAACACAGTTTTTAGCACAAATCAAAAATAGCCCCATACTAGCTACTACGAAGAAAATTAACTGTATCGCAGCCAAAACCAGCACAAGTCACAGTGAACATACTCCCAAACCAGATAATACACATGGTTCCAGAGTTGATACGAAATGGACAGATGAGAGCTAGAGTATAATACAACCAGTTTAAATATTGTGTGACAGCGATAGCTCTGTATACTGTTGCCTTCAGTGTATCCAGCCAAAAACAGTATCACAAGGATCTCACATTTCTTTTACAGATCAATAGCAGTGGTATTGAAGTTAAAGATGAAATTATATCCAATTATATATATAGAAATTTTGATTTTTTTTTTTCAGACACAAAGGCTGATCTTGGACACATTTGCTAGGCAAGACTCACTGAGAAGTTAAACTCAATTATAAAACAGAAAGCAAGACATTATCTTTTAGTGACTGTGTTATGTGAGCAGGAGGAAGGAGATGATATCAACATGCTAGTTTGAAATCAACAGGAACTTGGCCAACCAGCCTACGGCTTTTTTCTGCTGTCTTCAAGGGGATCAGTTTACTAAAATAATCATTTAATCCCATGTGCTTCAGGAATACCGGACTTTTGAAGATCTGAACATTTAAATCCTGGGCATTGTAAAGCTAACACTTCATGCACATTCAGAAGTTCATAACATAGCATTCAACCTTCATCTGGTCAATCATACTTTTTGTCGTGTGCAACAAATGACACTATGAACCAATTCAGATATTTTGCCTGAAAATGGATTCATTTTACTTAGCAAACTTTCTTGTTTGGAGTACTAACAAGTCATCAGTTCCAGCTCCTCAGGCCAGAGGAGATTAAGAAGCCGGTATATGCATGGTTCATAAAAACAGTAAGAAAACTTGAAAATCATTGTGCATTTCTGCCATGTGCTGACCTGGTGCTGCAGATGTTTGGCTTTTACGTATTAAGCCATCCATTCTGATACCACTCAGTTGAGTCCAAGATGGCTATCAGCTAGCTGATGTCTTTTCAGTGTCATCTTACCAATCTCAAATTGCAGGTAAAAGCGACAATACCTTAGCTTACCGCAGCAAAGGTCGTTGCTGCAGTGGGTCAAACCAAACAATCAAATGCAGGGCTGCAAAGCATCAAAAAAGTTATTATAATTCAAAGTAAAGCAAATTCCTCTCCCCTGCTGCCTGCATGCCTTTACCATGAAGGACAATCCACAGTCAGGTTCTCCAAGCACGCACACACATTTTGTGACGGCATATTTTCCCCCTTTTCGTACCAGAGTGGATGGGGGAGTCCCGGGCTGTGACTCACATGCCTGACCAGACTGAAGAGGCAGATGTACAATTTGTAAATAATGTTTTCAGCTGAGGTGTCTGACATCTACCAGACAAGCATAGACCCTATCCTTTGCTTTTCAGAAATGGGAAGCTTCTTACCTGAAAGAAACATACACAAAGTCCCAGGGAAAGAGCGTGGCAGGAGTGGGCTGGGACACAGGACAGTCCCTGTCTCCCACCTGGGGGCCAGGCTCAGAGACATACAACACGCTGCCTTTCTCATGTTGCTTTACCCTTCCCTCTGGCCGATAGTGTGCCGACACTGATGTCGGCATCTACTCCACCCTCGTGAGGCCACATCTGGAGTACTGTGTCCAGTTCTGGGCTCCCCAGTTCAAGAAGGACAGGGAACTGCTGGAGCAAGTACAGCGGAGAGCCACAAAGATGATATGGGGACTGGAGCACCTCTCTTATGAGGAAAGGCTGAGAGACCTGGGTCTGTTCAGCCTGGAGAAGACTGAGGGGGGAATCTTATCAATGCTTATAAATATCTGAAGGGTGGGTGTCAAGAGGATGGGGCCAGACTCTTCTCAGTGGTGCCCAATGACAGGACAAGGGGCAATGGGCACAAATTGGAACACAGGAAGTTCCTCCTGAACATGAGAAAAAATTTCTTTACTGTGAGGGTGACAGAGCATTGGAAGAGGCTGCCCAGAGAGGTTGTGGAGTCTCCTTCTCCGGAAACATTCAAAACCTGCCTGGACGCAGTCCTGTGCACCCTACTCTAGGTGTGCCTGCTCAAGCAGGGGGTTGGACGAGATGATCTCCAGCGGTCCCTTCCAACCCCTACCATTCTGTGATTCTGTGAGAGGTAACTGTATAAGGTCTCACCAAGATCAATTTAAGAAGTTACAGAGGTTACAGTCTAATTCATTTCTCCATATTACAGTCAATCAATTACAAAGTTTCCCCTTCCCTGGGAAAATTTCACCTGAAACATATTTCCCCACTGTGTATGACTGGGTGTAATAAAACTGCTTCTCAAATGGCTTCTCAGCTTCTGGTAATGGGACCTGTGTGAATAGTTTGTAAAGCCTCAGCATTCCCTAGGAACTAGGAGAGCTTTGTCCTTGAGCTTCTTCAAGAAACAAGAAAGTTTGGGAGAAGATTGACATTGACTTTTAAGAAATATTGGTATAATGTGGAAAGAAGAAAGAATGGCAAAAAGATAATTAGATATTAAGAAGGTTAAAAAGGATGACCTAGAGGGATAGACTGGTATTGATTGCACACAAAATGATGGAAGGCTGATAGGGATGCCATTTGCCATGAGTAAGAGTACGGTAGCATAATTAATGCCATTCAGTAAGAATTATGGAGAACAGATTTTGTCACACAAATACCATTACTGGAGAAGATTAGAAGTTTAGGTGATAAAGGTAATTATACTGACATAACAGGTTTTGACAAGGTATTTTACATCATGCTGCAGGACTTTCTGTTTAAAAACAAGTTTTGTACAAAAAAAGTCTAGAGTTATAAGAAAAATAAGATGAAAAAATGTCATAAGATTATCTAGTTCATCATCCAGTTGCAGATGTTTGAATATAGAATGGATTTCAAATGGAAATTGGATTTATACATTTCTAAACAGAAGTATTTTAAATGGTATTGCACAGTTTCTATTCTTGGCTCAACACTACAAAATACCTTTATTATTGAACCGAATACAAAAGAATCACTGCAGGTAAAGTACAAACTCTGGCAGCACGCTAAATGAAAAGAATGGGGCAGCTCAACACAGAGACTGTGGTGCTAGAAGTGCTAGTTTCATTCAAACAAAGAATATAGGTCAAACATCCAGATATGGAAAGCAGTATCCTGTAATTCAATGACATGAAGAAGAACTCTAGTTTAAGGGAAATAGCAAATGAAAAATAAGCTCATAACATGACTGTGTGATTATAAGGGCTAGTATATCTTCAGGCATGTAAATAAGAATGAATAAGAAGGACGATTGTATACTGCCCAACTGAGAAGAGCTAATTGGGATTTTTTTTTTTTCTGACATTTTTCAGCAGAAAATTCAACTTGCTCACAGGGAGGTTAAATAAAACTCTTTAGAAAAAAGTGGGAAAACATTTTGATTTTCATGACACTTCTCTTGTATTTTTAAATATAGTTGGTTTTGTTTTAAATTTAATATCCCTTTTATATCTCAGGTAACATCATATCATATTAAAAAATAAAAAAAAGTCAAACTAACGAAATATTTGATGTTTGCTGTAAGATTACTTTTGAGCCTACAGTTGTAGTAACTGTTAAGATCTTCTCTTTCTGATCTGATTTGGGAGAGGGAATCTCTGAAATCCCAAATTTTCTGTCAGCTGAGACTGTCATTCAAATATTGGAACCTGAGTCCAGTGTCAATATTTTAAGAATATAGGAAGCCAAGAAATGTTATAAACAAGCTGCAAGAAGGATGTGAAGTTGCACTTCTTCAAAACACAGTTTGAAAGCAGGGGTTTGGTTGGTTCCTTAGCTTACTAGACCAACAGAAGCATAACAATACCTAACATGAGAACCACAAGCCAAACAAATTCCAATTAAAATTAAGTGAACATTTATTACCAATTAGAACAACTAAATTGTGATTACCATAAATCATTCCTTATTTGGAGCCTTTAAGATGACATATACTTTCCTAAAGGGCATGCTTGTAGCTCAGTTACAAACTTAGGACTTGATGCTGGTTTTCTGCGGGGAGGTCCTGCATTTTGTACAGCACAGGAGGCCGTCAACAGCGCCTGGGTTTAAGTCTATGAATATGGGGAAAGAAACAAAGCAGCAATCAGGCACTGCACAGGTCAGGCAGCTGCCTTCCATAAACAATACATATTTGCAAGAACCAGTGTTACTTGCCAAAGGGTCCCACAGGGTGGAAAGGGACCAGGGTCTGCAGTGTGAAGCACTTGCTGAAGACAAGAGATGAGCTGCACAGAAACAGATACTCTGACACAAGTGCAGCCATACGTCTACAGGTATAGCACTATGGGCAAAGCACTTTTTATCTCCCTAACCTTTCTATGCAAAAGCTACAAAGAAAAAAAAGATGAGCAGACTTTTTTAAATGGTAATAAATCAAATCATAGGGGGAGTTGTCTGAACAGGACCCAATGGGCAAAATTATTGCAGCCAACAAGTCAGCAATGTCTCGGAGGGAGCGGGAAAAGAGCTAAAAAGTGAAGTACAGAGAACTAAAGGGAAAAGAGAAACAACACACACTGTCCTACAACACACTGAACATCAGATGTCGCGAGAAAGACCCCTTCCCAGGCAGATCACCAGCACCTCACTCTGACTCAGCTTCTTTCCTGCCAGTCAGTCCTTCTGTAAGTGTAACTGCAACTTTAGCTTTTTTTTAAATATCTCCTATACTAGAAAAAGTATTTCTCTTAAATCCATAGCAATAATGCTTTGGCCTTACGGCTTCAGATTAAGATACACATTTTCACACATTGCTAATCTTTGTATAATTCTTGCTTCAGGAAAATAGATCTATTAATATAGAAAATATTACAAATACAGATGAAATTGTGAAGCTGTATTAGAGTGTAAGATATCTTTCTTAATTTAAGCAAAAAAACTTCTTACACAATATATCATCATAAGCAGATGTTTGCATTAGTATCAGATAAGCAATCATCTTCCTGATCTATTAGAAATTCAATAAATACAGCTAATCTGCATCTATTCACCTCTCTCTATCCTTAGACTGCAAGTTGTCAGACCAGAGACTATCTTTTCCTGAATGTTTGGAAAGCGTTCAGCAAATTGTGGGTACTGGCATAAATAAATAATAATACCATAGTCACTGGGGACATTTAAGTAAAATTACACTCTGCTTTAACTATTAAGCTCCTCTTCCAAAATCCCAGATGAGCAATGATGTTCAGAATCCTGGTTCTCATTCATCTTGTTTCATTAGGAATTTCCTTCTAGCAAAATACTGCTGTAACCTTACATGTCTGTTCATATACTCTTTCCCCATGCACACAATGATGCTCAAGACAATCCCTCTTTCACAAATGCTGTGGGACAGATTCTGTTCTATTTGCTCCTTCTAAGTTGCTCTTATTTTCTTTTGAAAATACAGTGTCAGCCAGAACTTAAGAGGAAAGAAACTCAGTCTTCTTTGGGGAGTTGTTTATTGTGCTTAAGAGATGCTTAAGGCAAGAGATGAGGCAAGGGAGTCATCACACAGAAAGAGAAGGTGCCAAAGAGCACCAAGGAGCCAGCCAGCCCTGAGGGAGAACAACAAGAACTTCCCAGGGAAGAGGAGGCTGGACAGAGTTTGCTATAACTCAGCAGGCCACTGAGTTATAGCAAGGACTCACCTGAAAAAGCAGTTATTGATTTTTTTTTTTTGTTTCCTTTTTGTCTTTCTTTTGTCTTTTTCTTTTGTCTTTGTCTGCCTTACATTCTCTTGACTTGAAAATGTAATTTTCTAGTTTTTATTCAGTAAAGTTTGCCTCCAGGTTAAAAAAACCCCAACAAACCACCTTCAGTTTTTTGAGAGCATTTAATACAAGAATACAATATAAAAATAATATTTAATAAGAGAATATAATATAAAAAACTTTGGCTGATGCAGGGTCTCATCACACACTACAGGGACAGAAAGAGGACTGCCCCCAGTGCTTTCCCCACCACAGGAGCCAGGATGAAGTCTTTCACACTGGGAGGCTTCACTGCTGTCAGAAGTGGAGCACTAAGTGTGAAAGGAAAGGAGTGGAAAAATAGGAGATATTTTGAATGATAACAGGCCTCCTCACCTCCCCACACACCAAATGTCCTCCTGCAGGGAGGACAGGTGCAAAAGGGAACAAACAAAAGAGAATGAAGAGGGAAAGCAAAGGAAAGTATCCAAGGAGAATAGTGAAAAGTGAAACGAAGGATAAAGGAAAGCTGGGAATCATGAGATCGCTGGCAGCAAAAGCAGAAAAGCAGAGCAACAGAACTACACAAGAAGGTCTTTCCTTCCTGTCATCCAGATAACTCAGTTGTCCTAAACTGAGTCAATTAACTTCTTGTGATACTGAGCGAGTTCAAGAGTGAGGAGGCAGCTATTGCTCTGATGACATGATGTGAGATCACCTTAGACAGGTGACAAAGGTTGGAGACAAATGTTCCAGAACAATTGGAAATGGTATAAAATACACATCATGCACCAAAACAAGTAGTCTTCCTTGCAAAGTTGTATTTTCAAAAAAAAAGGAAGATGGCATAAATGTTCAACTCCTCCTTAACCCCCAGCACCTGGAAATGAGATGTGGTTGTTAGAAAGTAGTTTCTAGTGCCCTTGATCTCCCCATGAAAAACAGAGTTAGAATGGAGCAATGCTATAAGGCAAACACAGCTTTTGTTGATACAGCCCCAATTTTTAACTTTAAAAAAAAAAGATAGTTTAAACAAAACAAAAAACCTCACAAATACCCTTTTCTTTAACCACAAAGCTTGCCTTCATTTAAGTTTGGAGGACCTGCTGCCAACGGAAATGAACTGTACCTCAAGCGAGACATTATAGTTGGAGGGGGGAAGAACACCACCACAGTCTTTCTTTCCTTTCCTTTCAGTGTATCAGCCAATTTGTCCTTTGCAAACAGACCTGAACAATATTGTGGTGGTTTGGCCCCGGCTGGACACCGGGTGCCACCCAGCCGCTCTGTCACTGCCCTCCTTAGCAGGGCAGGGGGAGAGAATGAGGTGGAAAGAAACCTCCTGGGTCAGGACAAAGGCAGTTTAATAAAACAAAGACCACGTGCGGAAACAAAAGGGAAAGGACAACAGGGACCCCCCTCCCCACCTCTCCCCACAGCGACGCCCGGCCCCCGCCCGGGCAGCAGGGCCCAGCACGTGCCGCGGCTGCTCCCGAGGACACAGACCAACGTCCCAAACCAGGAATGCCCCCCGCTGCCTCCTCCCTCCCAGCTTTTATCCCTGAGCAGAGCTCACACGGTACGGAACAGCCCCGCTCAGCCCGGGCCGGCTGTCCCGGCCGCCCCCTCCCAAGATGCCGCCCAGCCCCAGCCCACAGCGGGGGTGGGGGGGGAAATGTTGGAGAGGCAGCCCCGGGGCTGGGCAGGCACCGCCCGGCCACAGCCAGGCACTGGTGCCGCCTCCGGCCACCGACACAGAGCACGGCAGGCTGGCCTGGGGAAAACCGGCTCCCCCTCAGCCAGACCCGGTACAAATATGCAATAGCTAGTTTTCCTTTCCTCAGAGGGGAGTAATAAAGGCTGAGATCTATGTTTGAAAGTAGCGATTCTATCTGTGACTAATACTTTTTCAACTTCTGCAACCTTCTAGATGTCACGATTATATATATTTCCCAAAATTAAGTAGATAAAATTAATTAACGTAGACACATAAAACCAGAAGAAAGTAAAAATGACAATCCTGTGGCCAGAAAATTCTCAAATTCGGGGTTTAGGTTTGCATCTATCCCAGAGCATTGCCATATATGAGTAAGCACAGAACAGAAGGATGTGTCACATGGGGTTCTCCAGGGGTCTGTCCTGGCTGCAACACATTTCAATATTTACTCCACGATTCAGAGAACACGTATTAAATTTACAGATGGCAAGAACCTAGAAGGAAATGAAAGTATTGCAAAGGACAGAATAATCTTGACAAAAATGGAAATAAGGTCTGGGGAAATAAAAACAGAATACACCCCAACAGGGACAAATTGAAGATATTATAAAAGCAAATGAACCACACAAATACAGAACAGGAAATAGCTGATTAGAAATCAGTTCTGTAGAAAAGGACCTTGAACAATATCAAACAGGAGCCAAACATATGTCAACGTCAAGCTATGGCAGGTTGCTTTAGGTACCAACAGGATTCTGCGTGCACCCGAGAGCCAGAATATGGTATGCAAAACATGTGGAAAACCCCTTCTGCTCTGCACGACAAGGCACGGCTGTGATACTGCCTTGTTCTCACAATACAAAAGTAAGTAAGTAAATAAGTAAAGACTCATGTGGGCCAACTAGAAGGAAGGCAGAGGAGAGCTGCAAGAACAGTCCTAGGAAACGACCCTGGAGGAAAGATGGAGCAGTGAGTTTTTGAATCCAAAGAACATAAGACTAAGACATGACATACTAACAGCCCTCAAGCACATAAAACAGTGCTGCAGGGAGGGATTGAACAGTTAGTTCCCCATGCCCATCCAGGAGAGGGGAAAAAGTAACAGGCTGAAATTTTAACAACAAGGTTACCACTTCAAGACAAGGGAATTTTCTCTGTTGGCAAGAATAACGAAACGTGGGAATGGATTGCCTGAAGAAGAGGTCAGACAAACTTTCCTCAAGAAAGACAACTGACCCTGCCTTGGAGTAAAGATAAACTCCAAATGTCCCTTGCAGCCCTATCATTCTCAGCTTGCCTATATATTACCAAAAAANCCGTTAAAAGCAATCTCTTCATCATGACTAGCCAGCCTCTTTCACTGATTAGATAACCATGCCTTGCTGTGTTCTTGTTTCTCAGCCCTCCCCAGATTAGCACATAAGCTTTACTTGGTCCGGAGTGGCTGCCTCTACTCTCCAATTTCCTGCGCATACACCAGGTCTATTTCTGCTTTCTCTGAGCAATGCTCTACAGCGGATTCAAAAGCCTTTATGGATGATTAATAGCTAGCTTTCAAGGCTTAATGATTTGGCTTAGAAACTACAACTTATAGATCAGTCAGCTAATCTAGATCTTGGCCAGCTTCTCTTCTGCTCTTTCCAACAGACAGAGTGAATATTCAGCTCAACATCTCTCATGCTTTCAATCATTTTTCTCCATTACTAACCACCTACTCAGATGACTATTTCCAAGTTGCACCACTTTGCTCAACGGACCATCACTAGCGCATTCCCAATGGATAAGCAGAGAAACCTTAAACCTTGATCAAAACAAAATGTCACTAAAGACACAGAAATAATTCAGGAATTAGTCCAGTTTTCCAGTTCTGTGTATTCTGTTTTCCAGTTTTTGGCTTTGCAATGATGAGACTGCATTATATCTAAGGGAGAACACACAGTTTTACTACATGTTGGGTAATGTATACAACTTCAAATAGCAGAAGTTCTTTCCTTCTGTTACTGGAGGAAAGATGAATAATAATGTTAAAATTAGTTACAGCCGGTATGTGGTAGATGGACTGTTGCCATATGGTGGTTATGTAAATTAAATGACAAAATAAGGATCTAGCGTTTATAAGCAACTTTTGCACACTACAGAAACCCAGTCTGCCTGTACAATACCTACTAGCCTCCACTTACGGGAAAAGATGACATCAAAATTTGTTTCTTTCCGACACTCTGAACAATTATTTCAAGGAAAACAGCAACCTCTTATTTGCCTAACATACAAAGAATATTAAATCCAGTCACCGCTCTTGTGCATTATACAAAGTAGTCTTGCTCTCCGGTTAACTTAAATGTCTATTCTTGCTTGGTAAAATGATCTCCCAACAACGCATGGCTGTGTTGCCTGTCAGCAAAGGTGCCTGACCGTACTTTGTGAATGATTTAAATGCCCAGACTTAGGGCAAAGATTATTTCTGTCTGGAGGCCATCAAAGCCACCTACCTTTTTCCTTGACTAGGTAGGAAATTTAGGACCAGCTTTAGGATTCCTGATACTCTATGTACCTGTCATTGAAACATAAAATGAGGGCTTCAGAAGGGTAAGCAAGATGCTTCCCCACCACCATTGCTTAGTTAACTTTAAATATATTCTAGAGGCAGCATTTCAGACTCCATAGGTAGCTGTCATGTAGCTAAGTGTAGATGCACTTACTATGTATAATTTAAAATATTTCAGGTTTTTATTATTTCAGCAGGCAGGGACAATAGGTATCAAGAGAAACAGATAATTGAATCAGAAATCAAAAACAGTTTCTTCTAAAGCCTGGTCACTCTATTAAGAGACCAACTCTCATTTCTCAGGTTATAATGAAAGCATAGCACCTGCTATGGAAAATAAAAGTTGAAATTAATTATGGTATATAACAGCTTCATGAATCCTTGACATACAGCACAGATTAGATTCAGGACTCCTACTGTCCCACCACACAAAAACATGAATATTTTTTCTCTAACCATATGCACAGAGGCTAATTAACACAAAATCCTTTTTCCTTACTGAAAAAGAAGTCTTCAGGCTTCATTAGAAGAACAGGAAAGCAATTAACTAAAGATTAAAGGGGCTCCATCTGCATGAAGCATGATAGAAATTGCCAAAAGGAGCAGGAGACAGGTAACAGAGGATATGACAAAAGAGGGGGCTGGGGGGAGAGAGAGAATGAGCAATAGAAGGTTAATATTAAAATCACAACTGGAGATCCTTCTCAGTAACCTGTTGGAAGTCAGCCAGAGGGGACAGGCCTAATGTAGGCACAAGGTTAGGCAAAAGTCTCTGGCCTCTGCTATTCAGGTCAGATTACCTGATCATAACGGTCCTTTCCAGCCTCATAAATCTAAATTACACCTGTATGAAGACAGAAGTGAATACTAAGCATAAAATCGAGGAAAGGTATAAATCTAAGTCAAACTAAAAAACTTACATTATCATGATAGCAGAGGCAGTATGTAAAAGGCATTAACTGTTTATTCTTGACATCTCTATCCAAGTATATACACCTCTATTAGTCTTCGCAGGAAGTGATATGTCTCAGAGAGAGTAGCTGCTTGGCATCTTTCTGAAGAAAGACTATAGGGCTACTCTGCCAAAATTATAATTTTCTTTGGCTCTTCTATCATAGGGTAGCACTGGGTTTATAACACATGATCTTCTGTACAGATTTCTAGCACTGGAAAATTATTTAAAAGCCATAAAAGTTGCACAATCCTGTCTGAGTGGATCTAATGTAGCTATTTTCCAGCATAACTTAATGGAGGTGGAAGTCCCTACGTAGAAGGTGTCTGTATTCGTACAACCCAGCCTTTTGCCCTATGAGAAATTGCAATATATATTAACTGGCTTACTTCTCTCAACATAAAAGTTGGTATATATCTGAAGTATCCCCTTGCAGTGTATACTACAGGCTTGGGAAGGGGAAAAAAGGGAGTTACGATCTCATTAAAAAGGTCAGTAAGTCTCAGGGGGTGCCAAGGTCCTTTGACACATACTGCTAGAGTGGTCAGAGGTCCTGTCATGAGCACTCCTGTTAGAGTAGATATTAGATCTACTTAAAAGTCTGTTTTGATGGAAAGATGCAGATGCAAACCACACCCATGAGCATGTCAAACGGCTCCTGCAACACCACAGATAGATTTGTCTGCCTGGAGCTCCACACGAGACTCCATCCAAAAATGGGTGCTGCCGTGCAGCGCACTGTGGCTCATGCACTCTCAGTGAGCAGGGGGAAAGCCAGCACCACGGGGCCTCTCAGGGCTCATCGAAAGCTGAGTGTTCCTTAAGGATAGTGACTAGCCCAGTGGATCAGCTGGCAATGAAACTGTGATGGTGAATTTGGCAGGTGGAGCATCCTGTTAATTAATTTCCCCTACAGATAAAAATAGTCTACATGTTGGACGAACAGCTTCTCCCTAATAACTGTAACTGGCCATCACTGATGTTACCAGAAACACAACAATAGCCCTAAAAGAAGAGCTTATTCCCTTGAAGAGATCAATTCTCTTTTCTCTTGAAACGAATTGGAAGAATTTAATGGAATAGAGCATCTTTGGTTAAAAATTGCAGGGCACTACTTTTCTATAAGAAACTACTGAACTTCTCCTGTTTTCCTGCTACAACAGAAAGATCTGCAAATCCCAAGTGAACAGCAAGGACTGAAAGTTCATGCTGGTACTGGTAGCATTTCACTCACCTTAAAGCAACACATAGACTGAAGTAGGAAAATAATAATCTATTCTAACATTGATGCAACTCATGAACACCTTCCTATGCTGTCAGATGTCTGTTAAAATCATCTTGTTGCAAGGTATGTGCTGTAACTGCAACAGCTGTATAGGGACAACAGTGGGATGGATATGAGGATGGAATGATCCTCCAACTAAAGCTCTTCAGAGCCTGGAGCATAGTCTTCACTCTACAGAGCTGAAGCTTGAGCTACCTGCATATCTTCAAGCTTAGAAGGAGCAAGAGATCTGACCTGGTTGAAGGGGCTGGCTGCAAGCAGAGATAAACAGAAGGCCAAAAGAGGAGAAGCATTCTTGGGAATCACAAACGACACACCTTTCCTCATTCTCACAAGGGACCATAGCATCAAGGAAGCCGGCAGAGATACTGCATTAGTAGCAGGTGCTGCAGGCAGTGAAGGGCTGAGGTACAGCAGGAACACCCCAACGAGCAGCACACGTGGGGCTGCTCCAGGTCAGGGAGAGCTGGGAGCTGAGGTGATCACGATAACGGTGAGCCGAGCAGTCTCCTCACTGACTCAATACACTTCCACAGTACCCATGCAATGCTAAGTTTTGGTGTGCAATTTAAGCATTTAGTACCTTAACTCAAGATTTCTGGATGTTCAAAACTGCAGATATAATGGCTGCAGAGCACTCATTTGCAGCAAACCTATCATTTCACATTGGCATTAAATTTAAGCTGTGCACTGTGTGGATCCAATAAACTGACACAAAGTGCTACAGAGTGCTCGCACATGCAAATGGGCCCGCGGACAACTGATCGGCATCCATGCATTAAATCCCGCATGTCCTGAAGAGGTCTGATTTGACTGTGTACAAACAGAATAACTGGCCTCAGTGCATAAGTTTTAAACAGTATACATAAACATTTATTCCCAGGCAGAATTATAAGCCATGAAAATGAGGGGCTCTGATGTGGCACTACTGGTTTTAGCCATCATCCAAGACACAGAACAGTCACTATACTGTACACTGGCCTGTATATGCCTCATTATAGCTACCAACATAGAATTGTATTCCCTGCAGTTACTGCTCAGGAAATGAGGGTTACTGAGATATTTTCCCTTTTGAAAAAGAAAAAAAAAAAAGAAAAAAGCGAATGTACTTATTTGGAAAATACATTAATTGGGTTTTTATTATTATTGTTTTTCTTTTGGCAGAAGCTTTGCTAACTTGAAGTTAGGTAGTCGTCTTTACCAGAAGCGTAAATGAGATGGTATCTATCTGTAGATATGACCCATGTTTCTCCTTTCCAAATGATAAGTCTGGGAATATAATAGGATTCAAGGTTTGAAAGCAACATGTTTACAGATGCTAAATAACATAACAACGCAGAAATTTCTATTTACAATATCTCTTCTGCCATCCCCAAGATAAAACTTCTGCATTTTAAAAGGTGGAGGTAATTTTGCTGTCAGTGTTTTGCTTTTTAAATGTAGAGGGTAAGTTAAATGAAGCTTTGAGGAGGTAACAGACATTAATAAAGTACAATTCCTCTGTTCATATTCAGTAAAGGATTAAATAACAGCACCGAGTTTAAAGGCTGTTGAGCTGCACAGGTTCTTGATGCACTGATTTTGAGAGAGCCTCTGAGCAGATGCCACCTCACACTGTTACAATGCATTGTCCCCAGCTATCCCACAGCCCTGGGGACAAAAATGAATGCAATCAAGCAAACTTAAAATCTTCGTCCTTACAAACATCATTCCAGAATTTCAAATGCCACAACCCAGGCACTCTTTAGGGCTATCACATTAATGACTCATTCCTATGTCACAGACTTGACCAAGGCTGACCTTTCCACGGTCATTTGTCTTCACTTTTAGAACGTCCACCTCTTTTTCCAAGGGCGTGCTTACAGAAGCCGGCTGTACTAACAATACTTGTGGGTTTGCCATCTCCAAAATCCTTGCCGAGCCCTCCCTCGCGATAGCAAACTGTGTGCTGCCATCTCGCGGCTAGTCCAGCCGGTCTCATCCCGGCAAATAGTTTCTGCCATTTAGCCCTGCAACACCAAGTCACTCGGGTGACAGGTTACAGTAAAAGGGAACATTAGAAATGCCTTTTTTGAAAACAGTTACAACGCGAACCGAAATAACTGATTTTCATTCGCTCCTCTGAAAGTCAGGCCAGCAGGAGCTCAGACGATGCAGTCCGACTGCCCACCTTGCCCTTTCCATCCTAGGAAAGGACCGAGACATGCAGGTGGGCTCGAGGCATCGCTGGGTTTCCTCTGCACCGGCTCCCCAACCACATTCAGGCTCTCTCCTCAAAAGCCACTGCAGACCTGAAAAGCCTTATTCCTCACCACCTCTGAGCTGCTCTGCCCAGTTTTCCTCATGCCCACCCCTCACACCAAGACTTTCTGCTGCTCTGTTTGCAGCCACCGCTCCAAAAGCCAGATTCCTTCCTGGCTCAGGGTCTTCCCACTCCTCTTCCCACGCCTCCCTGGTCCCGGGAACAGGACGTGGCAGTATGGCAGCGGATAGACACAACTTAATAATAACCACAGCCCTACTGCCCTTCCTGTCCATACACAAAACACTTGCCCAAAGCCCTTCACTCTTTATACCAAACTAAAGTGAAGACAAAATGAGTTGTTAAGATTGTGAATGCAGCAGGGCAGGAATTACCTCGTTCCTCTCACGTGCGCTTAGTATGAAGCAGTTCAAACAAATACGCCATCCTCAAGTGCTTTCATGAGTCTTACCATAGTTACCTAGTTACTCTGCTGAATTTTATTTATTCATTTAGTTTTGCTCCAAAGATAAAAAGAAGGTGCAGCTCCACAGGCAGCAAGACCATTCAGAGCAGGAGAAACCAGGATTTCTTAATTATTTGAATTTAGTTACGTGCTACCATTCACCGGCTCAGAACAACAAATTAATGACTACGGAGAAAACAATTCAAGGGCAGCACCTCAAAAAAACAAGAGAAAAAAACCACTTCACTTCTGATTCAGGCACACAGAAATAGTGAGAAAAATAGGGCTGGATAGGGCCTGAAGATCTCAAGCCATTTACTAGGTGCCTAGTGCCATGAGAGAAATATTACTTCTGGCAACTGTTTCGGTAATCTATTTTTAAAGACATAAATACAAGAGGATCCACATTGTTCCTGCCTGGATCTCTCCCTGCTCCATCTTGCCCTTTTCAAAATCACCTTCTAGGAGACTTCATAACCAAATTTTAAACTCCCAAATCAGTGGTGTTTGTATCACCTCACTCTCCAGAAAAAAATCACTGACCCAACACTATCAAATGCCAAGTGGTTTCAAAACAGCTTTCAAAACAGACCAAAAAAAAAAATCCTACTTCCAATAAATAAAGTTGTTTGAAGAAGCTAAAATAATAAGCAGATAAATAATAATTCAGCATAACTCAACCACAGCCAAACAGTAAAATGTTAAAAATTGGACTGGGGACTATACAGCTGAGTAAGAAGATGACCACCTCACTACTTGATGGAAAAACGACTGCGAGCACCTTCCACAAGGGAGAAGGTTTTTTATGAAAGAATGAGAGAATTGTCCTGTAGTTGTACTACTGTAGCTACATAGTTTTATCCTTTCCTCCTTTAAGAGATCCTTACTCGCATATTAAGCCTTGCCCCCCAAAACCTGTTCAAAAAATTATCTTAACGATTCTACTACTTTTAGATTACGTTGCTGTGAGTTATGCTGTCGTAGGCATTAGAAACCAACCTACCAAGATGAGAAGATTAGCTCCAAGATACAAAACTATAGTGTTCTGTATTTCAAGATGCGGAAGTATCTTAGTCTCTTAGTCTGTTTTTAAAGCCGAGAATGCTAATACTCTGCTTGCCATTTCCTACCACTGAGGGTCAGCCCATGGCTGTGCATGCATTCACAAAGAGTTTCAAAGGTATCCTCCATGCTTCTCAGTACATGTTTTTCCAAGATGAAATTTCTTTTTGAAAGGAAGTCTCACTCAAAACATAACTGAGTACCTGACTCTGCATTGTTGCAATCATTTAGTTGCCTTAACATTCAGAAAGAGATAAGACAAGGAAAACAAACATCCTATCATCGCATCCTGGTAAGATGACTGGAAACTAAAAGCCAGCTTACGGAAAACAAAAATTTGAAAACAACTCTTCTAAGTGGAATATCTCTCCAGTATCACCTCAAATAGCAGACAAGCAAATTCTAAAGTTAGAATCATGAAATAATGAGAATTAAACTGTAACACAGAATAGCAACAGCCAGATGAAGTACAATTTATGAGATGTTTGCATGCTGTTACACTGCAAAAACTATGGCTTGCAGAAATGGAACTGATGCCAGCCTGAGCTTCTAGACTTTATTGACATTTAAGAAAATAGTTCCTTCAGTCTTTTAAGTGTGGAAGACCATTTTCATAATGCTTAATTTGTTAGTAGTTCCAAGCATGTTTCCAATGTACTTTCTACACCAGCTGCAAGCATTTTCACTTATAGGAATCTGCAACATCAAGCGGTTGGCTTCAGCCTCTAGGAATGGCACTGGAGCCAAAACTTTTTAAAAGATGTTTGTGCATCTACCCGAGGCATTCAGTGTTCTGAAATCATTAACACAATATACTTAAAATGGATCAATCACCGTAATAGGACACAGACAGATACTTAGTCAAGGGTAAAGAGAGTTAACCTTTTCATTAAGAAAAAACGTATTTTCTCAAAAAAAAAACCCCAAACCCAAACACCCAAAACCAACAACAAAAAAAAACCAAACAAAGAAACAACCCCACCACACACACACACAAAATGCTTATGATGTTCCCAAGATGCCCCCAGACTGTAGGAAGAGTATGTTAAATTCTTGAAGACTCGAATCAGAACAGTCCACATTGGCACTACTCTTAGGTAAATGATGGGACCAAAGAGAGTGTATGCCTACTGTCTTGTCTTGATAGCAACACACCACAAGGGGCGAGGCAGTTCACTCAGAAGGACATTTACAGGAGTCATAGGTTTACCAGAGGTAATTCTAGCTTTGGACACCAAGAGGAGAGAGGAGGGTAGTCAGTGCATATCACCAAAGGTGCCCCTCACAGGCAGGTTTCTGCTTTGCCATCAGTCTCCAAATGGTTCTCCAAGATAGCTCCGTCCCCAAGCAGTGAGGACACAGGTAATGCACAGGCTACATTAAAAAAAAAAAAAAAAAAAAGACATTGGGTTACCATGGGACAACTGCTGCCACTGCCCTCAGCAAGTACAAGCAGGAAGAGGATACTTCCACTGCTCCTTCCCTAAGGATAACTGGGAATGGCCAGCTGGGAGATGCCTCCAGGCTGATGGACAAACACGGGAAGGAGGGAGCCTGCGATAACACTAGCAGACTTCTAAGAGAAGCAAGAGACTTGCAGCAAAATGAAAATCTACAGTCATGGTGGCAAGGAGTCTTTGACAAACCTCAGGAGAGACAGCAGGCAGTTGGTGCAAACTAGAAAGACACTGAAAGTTAGCTCACAGTAGAAAGAATGACACCCGCATGTAAAGAGGGCAGAAGGAGCTTAATTTTTCAATGTTTTTTACATTTAAACCAGCAGATTCTGTTCCGATACAAAGTATTATTCCTCTACTTTAATATTTTGTGTTCTAATAGCATCCATATTTCACAGGCTGGAAGGCTGCTGTTGTAGCCATTTAAAAGAAAATGTGGGACATTTTCACCTCAAGGCTCTGGTCAACTCAACCCCATCTTTTAAAGATGGATGTATATACCTCAGCCTTGCTATCTAAATTCTCCCCAAGTAGCCCATCGACACTCTCTCAACTTTCTCATTTTTATACTGACGTGCTACATATGCACAATTCCACGTCAGCATACCAAAAAGATGCATCTCATGCATCCTTACTTATATGTCAACACTTATATCTTTATCCACTCCCAAGTCCCACATGCGCACAGAAAAAATGACGAAATAGCACAGAGGAGTCTACCATACGGAAGTGTTCTTTGAGGAGCAAATGTCCATATTTACCTACTGAGATTTAATAAGCAAGAACAAAGTCACCCACAATCTCTTCAGTTCTGAACAAGATCAACGGAGGCGTGCACCTTGTTTTCCTCATTTATACTAATGGGAACACGTACTTTGAACCAGCATAGACACCTGATCTTAAACCCTGTGAACCCAGACACCACCTAATCTACTACCAATTTGACACCACACAGAGAAATGTCTTGATGAATTTGGAAAGCTATTCCCATTTTTATATCTGAGAGAAATTATTGATCTCCAGTTACCTGCCAATATCATGAATGTATCTTTGATGGAAAAAGCAGCTTTACACATTTAAAGGACGGAATGTGTTCATTTTAGGCTTGTTCATTCTTTGGTAGTTATGTTTCTTCAAAGAAAGAGTGACAGTTTGGATTTAGATATACTGTTATGAAGGAAATTGATTACCATATTTTGCATACCCACATCTATTTTAAGTCTAAGCTGCAACCAACCTGCCTTGCCACAAGACAGTGACTTTAAACCATCTTACTTGTCCCTTTGTTTGCCACAGAAAGTCACAAGCTGAGAACAGTAAAACCACAACATCCTGGAGAGTAAAACATCTGAGCAAGGGAGGGAAAAAAATGTAAGAGCATGTGCACACAAGATACGCTGCAAAGCCTGGACTGTGCTTTTTGGTCTACGTTCTGCCCCAGCGCCCGCTGAACTCTTTTAGGTAACATCAACGGCTGTGAGAAGATCATCAAAGCAGGCTGGTTTGCCCCTAATAAAGGAGCTGGCTCCCAGGCTCAAAGCACATAAGTAATATTAAAGAGCAATTCCAGTTCAGCCAAGAGAGCTGAACTAGTTATTGCTCCAGAAAGGCTTGTGCTGAGAGGACAGACCAGGTAAATCCAAGTTGCCTTAGATTGAAATGGCAGGAAAACAAGCACCATCACAACAAAAAAACCTCCAGTATTACCAGAAGCTAATACATTTAGTGCAGTGGATCACCTACACAGAGAACCTCAATCCTACCTATAACTGAGGTAAAAAACACTAGAAAATCTACTTCTGAAGGATAATATTATAGCAAGATACAAGAGCACATCCTCCTCAGCCATCCAGACTTCACAACAACCATGCCAGCATTGCTCCTGGCAACGCAGTGAAACAGTACATAGTTTAATCTATTTTGAAGAAAAATGTATTTGGTCTATGTGCTATCAAAGGCTCAGGCTATCTTCATTTCCCACTAAATCCTCCGAAGTCAATGATACTGTTTCCTCATTTGAGACACGGTTCCAAGTATACGACATTTTTATTAAGATTACCGATTCTTACCAATCCCCAAAGGGATCACTGATCCCAAACAATTCTAACTTTTCAAATTACATTCCACTTTGTGTCTATGAAATTACTACTTTAAGACCGTAACTGAGGGATCCTGGGAAGCAAGCTCCCTACAAATGGGAACTAAAGCATATTCCACATTATTCACTTCCCCTTTGCTCCCCTTTTCAAGATGGGTGGAGAACCTTTATACCCAGCCAGCAGTCCCTCTTGAAAGTCTCCTTATTAGCACAAACACCAGGGGTTCTCCATCAATATAATTACTGAGGTCCCATTCTTCTCTACCCTTCATCCCCCAACCAACATACTGGTTTACCTAACTGTGGTTAACCAATTGTTGTATTTCACTATTCAGCAAAAGGGAATGGTGTGAAATATCTACCCACAGTTCTTTCAGTCATCAGTCAAAACTGATCTCGAAGTACTTCAACCACTTGACCAGTCACACAAATCCTTCACACAGTAGCTTTAACTTCGTCCCAGCAGAAGCCAAGCAAAAAACAGATAGCGATAATGACCATCAACTATCTATGCTAGTTTTCTTTAATTCTCCTATAAAATTGAGGAGACCAAACACTACACAACTTCAAGCCCTGGAATCCAACATTCCAGACAGAAATGACAGGTAAAACATAAAAATAGAAAACACTCCAAAATTAGGCACAAAAAAATAAAACCAGGAAGACCAGACACTCTCAGCTGAGATGATTAACTAAAGAAAAAGTGGGTTTGAGACAGAAGCCAGCACTTCATT
>WAAD01014199.1:7845-21269 GCA_013389945.1 Fregata magnificens
TGCACTCAATCCCCTCATCCAGATCATTGATGAAGACGTTAAACAAAACCTGCCCCAGAACTGAGCCCTGGGGAACACCGCTCATGACCGGCCGCCAAATGGATTTCACTCCATTCACCACCACTCTCTGGGATCGGCCATCCAGCCAGTTTTTTACCCAGCAAAGTGTACGCCCATCCAAGCCGTGACCTGCCAGCTTCTCCAGGAGAATGCCGTGGGAGACCGTGTCAAAGGCCTTACTAAAGTCCAGGTAGACAACATCCACAGCCTTGCCCTCATCTACTAGGCGGGTCACCTGGTCATAGAAGGAGATCAGGTTGGTCAGGCAGGACCTGCCTTTCATGAAGCCATGCTGGCTGGGCCTGATCCCCAGGTTGTCCCGCACCTGCCCAGTGAGCGCACTCAAGATGAGCCGCTCCATGATCTTCCCCGGTACCGAGGTCAGGCTGACTGGCCTGTAATGAAAGGTCAGACAGAATTTACTTGTCTTTGTATGAGAGGGGTAATATATATGAGACTGTTAAGAGATGAGGTACAAGATCTGTTCATTTAGGCAACACGGAGTTGGCATATACAAAATGGTACTACTTCCTGCCTCATCAAGCTCAAGTATTTGCTGATTCCTTATAAAAGGATGGATAAGTAATCCTTTCATTTAAAAGGTATGTTTAGTCTCCTTATTGGGTTTTTTTGGAGGGTGGGGGTTAAGGATTAAATTTATATGTTTGTGATCAGGAGAAGATGCCTCATTTTAATCCCAGGTATCACTGCAGAGCACAAACACTGCACAAGTTTGCATCTACACCTCCCTGAAGTCTTGAAAAACTTGCCAGCTCTGCACTTGGGTTTCTCTCCCTCTCTGGCGTCCACAGGGAAGCTCCTTGTGCTCTCCACTAATTTGACAGGGCACTGAAGAACATCCTTCAAATATAAATGCTACAGCAGGGTACTGCTGGCAGGCAGGCATTGTAGCACCAGTGTCTCCTTTTGAATACGAACAATTCAAAGCACAGGGGTAGCCACTTCAGTTGTACGCCTGTACTAGAGCAGTGTAGGCTCCCCTGAGACTTATTCTATCAGATGTAGCTATAATCATATCTTTGGAGGATTTATCCATGACAAATTCTTCATTCAATTTGTCAGTGCAAATATATTCCAGGGTTACTACCTAAAATGAAGCAAGTCGTTCCTAACCCAAGCAATAACCAGCTGGAGTTGCAGGTGTCTAACATATCTAAGCGTGTGCCAAGATCCTCCAGCTTGGAGCAGTCACAGGATTTTTCTTCATCACAAATGTTCCTGTGTTTGCAGGCGTGAATGGGTCGGCCATTGAAAACTTCTCCTGTGTGATTTATAACGTTTCCCTCATGAACTGCACTTGGCAGGCAGGCAGGGATGCTCCAGGAGATACCCAATATTTTCTCTACTGGCAGAACCCGAGGTAAGGAGTTCTGCTTGAGTCTAGGGAAGTCTGACTTCTCATTCGACACATCGCACTGCCCATGTTTAACTAAAATACCTTGCTATATACAGAGACAACGACGAGATGGAATGTGAGCTTTACATTAAAGGTGAAAATGGCAGAAACACGGGATGTAGATTCAAAAATGTGAGGATATGGCCTGAAAGAGCTTACTTCCTGGTGAATGGGTCTAGCGAACACTCCCTGATCCAGTTCTATGATGAGTACATTCCACTGTATAAAATTGGTAAGTAAATAATTTCTTTCTGCTTTATTTTTATTATTGTATGAGGGTAGTAGAGCATTTATCCATGAGAAGGAACCAAGTACCCTGTCTCATCTAGAGTCGAAAGTAAGAGACTGTGGCATCTTCATGAAAACTTATTCCCCAAGCAAAAGAGCAATGACGGAAATTAAGCAAGTAAGCTCCACAGCTGCAGCCTGCCTCAGATTCTTTAGCAATCTACCTTTATTGGTTTTAGGTCTTTCTCCAGCAAGGTCCACAAGACTTAAGAGATTGTACTTCCCCCTGCTGTCCTTTCAATGATGGCCAAAGACCTTTCAACAGAGGAGACTCTTCAGGAGAAGTTTATCTGAGCACTGATTTCTCCTTCTCATTGCCAGTGGGGATGGCATACACCGACACCATACCCTTGATTAAAGAAATTAATATGTGTACAAAATACCCGAGGTTTTCATACGCTCTTTCACATGTGGTGCTCTACTGGGAAGCATCCTGTGCAATTACTTTTATTGTGGCAAAGCCTTTTTGGCAAAGTCCCACTGTTTTTGGTATTGCCTTCAAAAAAAGGAAAAACAAGGCTTCATTCTCTAAGAAGGAATTGGGTTGTAATGTCACTTATGGCAGATGAAACAAGACTGTTCTTTGATCAAACAGCCCATCACAAATAGGCCAGGCCTGTCTCTAAATATTGTTGTAAAGCAGCAGTCTAGCTGAAACTAAGATTTCTTCTATCAGCCTTTTATCATCCTTTCTGTCATGAGTGGCTGTCTTTTGCTGAATCAAGTCCTTGGCAATGATCAAAATATAAAGGTCCTCGTATTTTTGCTCCCATCTGTGAATTTAGGGGAGATATGTGAAGAAGTTGGCTAGATTCTTAAAACTGAAGTTTCATTCTTAAATTTGTATGGCTAATTTTTTGGAAGGGAGAGATAAACTGCATAGTTCACAATTCCAAGCAAGCAACTCCTTCATGTTACAGAAGCATCGTGTGAGGAGGCTTGAAGAAAGAAATGACCTTTGGATTTCTTACATTTAGGGTTAGCATCAGCTTGTTCTTCTGCACCTGCATGCATGTGAAAAACATCCTTATAAAAAGAAGACAGGACTCTACCTTATTCATCTAGAAAAGTAAATATGTTTGCATCTTTATATGCTCCTAAGTCATGTTCCCTGGTTTAGTCCCTGCTTTTTCTGATCCTGCGGACAGGATTTAAAGAACTTTGGTCTTTCAATTATTTCTAACAGTGTTCCTAAGAAAAACAGATACAAATGAGTATTTTTCTTCATAGACGTGTTACTTACAATTGCACTCTGTTTTATCAAAGCAAAAAGAGTTCAAGTGATTTTAATTATTTGAATTCTTGGTTATATCATTTCAGAAACGCTCATGCCTCCATCAAATATCACTGTCAACTGTGATGAAGTTAAAAATGATTGCATAATTCAATGGCAACGACCCCAAATAAGTCATTCTAACAAAGAAAAGTGTTTTAAATATGAAACCAACATAAAGTATAAGGTAAGAGGAATTGCTTCACCTACATTTAACATTAATGCATATGTTTGCATTTACCAATACACATGGATAGAAAGAAAATCAATCTCTCTTGTATGATGTAGCCTTCCTCATAAGTAGCACCATATTCCTTTGTGGTTGTGCCTTTCAGGCACCCTGTTATGCCATACTGCCCCATTTTTTCATTCGTGTTCCCCTGCGGGAGATATTGCTGGAGATACACTGGTTGACCGTGACTGTGTGGGACTAAGAGGAGAAACATGGTTAATCAAGACTTGAACATATCACAGCTTTGGCTGTGACAAGACTCAGAAAAGGCACTTCTTTCACTATGACCTGTTGGAGCTGTCCTGGATTGGAGTCCTTCCAGTGGTGACTGCATCTCTGTGAAAGGGCAGAGCTCAGCTGTAAATACTGGACAGAGAAATGTGCATCCACTTAACAAGCATGAGTTGGTGGAGGTGAATGAAATTTCCACATGTATGAAATGTAAATAGCTTATCCAGATATCATATATAAGCAACACACTTCTTGGTCCAAGAGTTGAAGCTGTATGATGTTAAATAAAAGGAAAATAAATGTGAGAGAAAACAGAAAGACAGTGTGAATAAGCGCAGGTTACTGAGGGAATCATTTAAGCTATTGAAGGTCAAATTCAGACCTTGGCTTTACAAGTCTTTTTGCAGCAATAGGGAAGGAGTGAGATTACTGTGTTCCGCTGCAAGAGTAGACCTAAACTACTGTAACTGTGGCAGAATTGCGTCAGATGACCACAGGGTGGCAGATAGTGACTACAAAGGAAAAACCTGCCTGTACTACAACCAGATTTGGCCACTTAGTGGCGGATTGAAGGCATTCCCTAGATTTCTGTTATGTGGAACTTCCTAGTCTGGATCGGGCTTGCTGTTTCATAGATGAGTTTTCTTGCAAGCCCAACTAACTGCTACAAAACTGCATTACTTCTCCGAATCCCTTGGCCTTTGCAGCAAAAAAAGCTTATGGAAAACTCTGTATGACATTGGAATAAAAGTGCATTGCAGTAAAGCAATACATACTTCTTAAAGTCTTTTAATATGCCTAATATTCAGTTTATAAAGAATATTCAATTCACACATAGTCTGAATTGACTAGCATTTTTTAAATAATCATTAGCAGTTTTCATGTTATTAATTATGTCAAGGTCCAGCAATGACTGTATTGCAAAATTTATTGCTTTACCACTGCCAGGTATAAACTTGTATTGTTTTACTAATACACTATGACCAACATATATTGTATTACAGTTAGCCTTTAAACTTTATTTTCACAATTAGAAATTACTTGCATTGGGAGCAAACAAAAAAAGGATAACACCATGAGTAACATAATTTCAATCACATTTTTTCATGTCTGACACCGATAAACTGAATTTGCTGAGAATCTTGGATTCTTCTTCAGCGACGTTTTAAGTTAAGGCTTTATAGATCAAGCTATCTGGGAAACCTGAAGGCAAACCTTACCAGTGAAAACTGAGCTAAAAAGGCACCAAATACCTCAGCCTTTCCCATGTCCCTTGTCACTAGGTTCCCCCAACTTGGTGAGCAACAGGCCTGCATTCTCCTCAACCTCCCTTTCGCTGCCAGTGCACTCATAAAAACCTTTCTTGTGTTCAACTCCCTCACTAGTCTCAACTCCAGCTGAGCTTTGGCTTTCCTGACTCCATTCCTGCATGTGCAGATGATTGCCTTTGTATTCCTCCCAAATCCCTTCTTCTGCCTTCTGCATACTTCCTTTTTGTCTCTGAGCTCAGACTCAAGCTTCGTGTCCTGTCATGCTCACCTGGCGTACTTGCTTGATTTTCTGCACACCAGAATGGACCATTCTTGTGCTCTGAGGAGGCTGTCCTGTAGATCAGCCAGCAACTTTGCCCTCCAGGGCAATTTCCCTTGAGTACCAAGGCCTGTGGCTGTGAAGCTTTCTCAAGCTGCCTGAAGAGGGTCTCATCTGCTTCCTTTTCTTGATCAAGAGATCTGGAACAAACACCTACTACATTGTCACTGTGTTAGTTTGTCCTCTGATGCTTATTCACAAGCTCTCTTACTGGTTTATCATTTGTCCCAAGGCAGAGCTCTATGTATTCAAAGGCACTCTTACATAGAGCACGCGGACCAGGTTAGCAAGCCTGTTTGCAGGGACACTCTCACCCCACTTGGTGAGATGCATCCCATGCCTGCTTAGTAGCCCCCGTTTCTCAAAAAGGGTCCCAGGGTCATAGAAGCCAAAGCCCTGCCTGTGGCACCAGCCACTCAGACAACTGTTGACCTGCTGGATGAGTTCAGTTCTGCTCAAGCCTTTCCCTCTCACTGGAAGGACTGAGGATACAACATCTAGGCTTCCTGCCCTTCACCATCCCCGCAGTGTTCTGCAATCACCCTTGAAACCATCCAGGTTACCCCTGGCCATATCATTGGTGCCCACACAGAAGAGCACAAAGGGGTGATAATTCAATGGCCAGACAAGTCTGGCAGTCCTTCTGCAGCATTCTGGATCCTGGTCCCTGGAAAGCAACAGACTTCCATCAGGTCAGGTCAGTAGATTGGTGCCACCATCCCCTGCAGGAGGGAGTCTCAACTATCATACACATTTTTCTCCTTCATTTTTTCTTAAACGCAGCACCCTTTAATACATCTCTTCTTCCAAAATTTGCAAAAGACCAGCTGTCCTTCTGGAACTCCACTTTCTGAAGTCTTCCATGACTTCATTGTTTTCATTTCTCATATATTATTTTCACATAAATATAGATCTTAAATATACATATATATTTATTTAATATAAATATATATACAAAAAATAAAAAAAGGGAGACTATATTGTTGCACTTTCTCCTAGATTGATTCCTTTGCCTAAGCTAGATTGTTTACAGATTCTAGAAGCTGTCCCGTACTGCAGCTTTCCTTGCAAACTCATGTTTGGTGGAGTCGTCAGCCCTGGAGGCGTTCAAAAANCTGCATGTGCAGATGATTGCCTTTGTATTCCTCCCAAATCCCTTCTTCTGCCTTCTGCATACTTCCTTTTTGTCTCTGAGCTCAGACTCAAGCTTCGTGTCCTGTCATGCTCACCTGGCGTACTTGCTTGATTTTCTGCACACCAGAATGGACCATTCTTGTGCTCTGAGGAGGCTGTCCTGTAGATCAGCCAGCAACTTTGCCCTCCAGGGCAATTTCCCTTGAGTACCAAGGCCTGTGGCTGTGAAGCTTTCTCAAGCTGCCTGAAGAGGGTCTCATCTGCTTCCTTTTCTTGATCAAGAGATCTGGAACAAACACCTACTACATTGTCACTGTGTTAGTTTGTCCTCTGATGCTTATTCACAAGCTCTCTTACTGGTTTATCATTTGTCCCAAGGCAGAGCTCTATGTATTCAAAGGCACTCTTACATAGAGCACGCGGACCAGGTTAGCAAGCCTGTTTGCAGGGACACTCTCACCCCACTTGGTGAGATGCATCCCATGCCTGCTTAGTAGCCCCCGTTTCTCAAAAAGGGTCCCAGGGTCATAGAAGCCAAAGCCCTGCCTGTGGCACCAGCCACTCAGACAACTGTTGACCTGCTGGATGAGTTCAGTTCTGCTCAAGCCTTTCCCTCTCACTGGAAGGACTGAGGATACAACATCTAGGCTTCCTGCCCTTCACCATCCCCGCAGTGTTCTGCAATCACCCTTGAAACCATCCAGGTTACCCCTGGCCATATCATTGGTGCCCACACAGAAGAGCACAAAGGGGTGATAATTCAATGGCCAGACAAGTCTGGCAGTCCTTCTGCAGCATTCTGGATCCTGGTCCCTGGAAAGCAACAGACTTCCATCAGGTCAGGTCAGTAGATTGGTGCCACCATCCCCTGCAGGAGGGAGTCTCAACTATCATACACATTTTTCTCCTTCATTTTTTCTTAAACGCAGCACCCTTTAATACATCTCTTCTTCCAAAATTTGCAAAAGACCAGCTGTCCTTCTGGAACTCCACTTTCTGAAGTCTTCCATGACTTCATTGTTTTCATTTCTCATATATTATTTTCACATAAATATAGATCTTAAATATACATATATATTTATTTAATATAAATATATATACAAAAAATAAAAAAAGGGAGACTATATTGTTGCACTTTCTCCTAGATTGATTCCTTTGCCTAAGCTAGATTGTTTACAGATTCTAGAAGCTGTCCCGTACTGCAGCTTTCCTTGCAAACTCATGTTTGGTGGAGTCGTCAGCCCTGGAGGCGTTCAAAAAAGGTGTATACATGGCAGTCCAGGGCCTGGTTTAGGAGGCATGGTGGTGTTAGCTGATGGTTGGACTTGATGATCTTAGAGGTCTTTTCCAACCTTAATGATTCTATGATTTTATGATTCCATGTTCAGGTGCCACATGAACATGCATGCGGTTATTTAATAAAACAAGTTTGGATTAATTTCATTTTGTTTTAAAATGGAGTAATACAGAATGCAAAATAATTAAAATATACATAACTCTGACAGGCTAATGGACATGATACAGTTTGCAGTCATTAGTTGTATGTAGTCACTATGTTACATGGTAGTCATTATGGCTATTCAGAAGACATGAGTGAATTTTATTCTATCTTTCAAAAATGTAGCTGGAGGACAGCCTAAAATATCTGTGAATCCATGTCAGTCCTGAATATTTTCATCTGAAGGAAGAGGAAACAATATTTACATAGTATTTGCAATTAAATATAGTGACATTTATTGTAAAATATAAACACTAGAGGTAAACGAAGAAGTTTATTTCACAGATTTTTATCTTTTTTTTTTTCCCTGGTGTGTGCAAGAATAAAGTTACAGTTTTCATTCAGGTCTGGGTTGCCTATGTTTCAGTTTAATCACCAATCTGAAATAAAATGTATTTCTCAACTCTGGTGGTAAGGAAAACAAATACTTTTCCATAGAAGAATTAGTTACTATGTAAACTTGGCATTGAGAAATGAATTATATATTAGATACTAAATGTTAGATAAATTACTAGTTCTTCTGAAAAACTGTCAAGTAGATAAGAAACAGTAATGCAGGAAAAGGAGACAGTAGATAAAAATGACATTATCTAAACACAAAACAAGCAATCATAAAAATAAAGGGGTTTTTTTCTCAATTTACAGGATAATGCTGAGGGAAAAACCAAATATACTTCTATACAAGTAAGTCTGCTTGTTCTATTAATCAGCAATACATGTTAGTTTCATAGTAATTTCTGAAAAGTAAATAGTATGCAAATGCCTTCAAATCAGTATGTGTTCAATGTCCTATGTTTTATGGGATCCTTATTTATAAATTTCATGAATGTGTCAAGCTGCTAAATCATCATGACATACATTCAAGGGCAGAACTTTATTACTATTCTGTAAGTATTTTGAAAAACCTTCCATTTTACATTATATTGCCTACTCTCCCTCTCAAAAATTTGGATCAGAATTTGAACTTACACATCAGTGACAGCAGAGAAAAGAGACACAGAGGAAACACCTCCTAGGAATTTAATTTTGTTTATGAAAAACAAAGACCACAAAAGTCCTTTGGGATCCTTTGGGATTCTTTGGGATGGAGGCTGTCCTGCAGGTATGCTGCACCTCCTTCTAATCAGTGCAGCTTGCACATCCCACCTCTATCCTGAAAGTATCCAAGAGCAAGCATGTTCTGGGAAACTGTAGTAACACTAAGTATTGCAGTCTTCTACTTGTTTTATAGATTTGGCTGGAAAGTTATGCTTTTCCTGAAAAGTCATAACGCAAAGACTGAGGAAGGTGAGGTGCATGCAGACAGTTTATTCCTCAAATCACTCAATTCTAGCAGTATTGAAATGAGACAATTCAAGATATTTTTCTGCCTCTGTCAATGTGCCAAGGGAAATTATCACTAGATCAGACTGTATCGTAAGAAATTACAGGATATAGTTTAAAAACCAAAAAGCTTCTAAACATAAATGTTTACTGAGTGACAGATTATTTTTTAAAGGCAATACGCAGGTACATACATACTATATACATAATAAACATGCATGTGTTTATTTTTTGCTTTGTAACAGCAGTCCACTTTAACAAGCAATGCTCTCCTAGCCTTGTAAAATTTTCCCTGGTAAATGGCACTTGCATATTATGAACATCTAGACATGCAACAAAGAAAACAAAAGAAAAACAACTCAGATTTGCTTTGTTTTTAGGAAGGGGGGAATAGTCACACATTTCAAAGATCCAATACAAGAAAGAAGTACCTCTTGAAAATGAGAACAGCTGGCAGTGCCTGCTTCGTGAGCCCAGCCTGGGGGGAGTGGAGTGCACCTGTAGAGTTTGGTAAGAACAAAAATCCATGTCTTGGCCTACTTTTCCCCCAGCGATGTCCTGCCTACCTCACACATTGCTGCGCATCTACGGACACACAGATAGATAAAGGCTTGGCAAACATTTTGTTTCCTTCCACATTACTTAGAAGAAGAGGAAGAAGATAATTAATACACCTCTTAACAGTCTGACATTGGAAATCAATACAAAAAGTTACACATTTGCAACTGGAGTGGTTACAGGGGATGGACAAACAGGCTCAATGTCAATCCTTCCCAGCAGACATTACTGCTAAGGTGCTAAATTAAAGTGTTGATTTTTATACCAAGTGAAACCTTTCAGACTGACATTCACCAGTCAGTCACCAGAGTAGATGTTTGACACAGCTATGCATCTATTCCTCTTTATTAATACTTTATGACTGTTTCTCTTTCAGGAAATGAGGAAATTATTTCTTCTTCAGTATGGATTTTACTTGTGGTAGCAATTGCAACCCTCTTAGTGGTAATTGTCACAATTTTGTTCTGCAAAAGGTAAACTTAATTTAAGCCTTTACTTTACCTTGTGAGGGTGTGTGAAACATCTGCAGTTCTTAAACAAATAAGGTAGAGGTGTCTCTGTAGTATGGATAAAACTTTTTCGCTCTCACTGTAGTAAAAATCAATCCAAATGAGTACTGAGGCAAGTACTATAATGGTGATGCCGAAAGTCCCTCCCCAGCCGATCCACACAACTTTTTCCATGGCCTCTTCCATCAACAGGGCAAGGAGAACAATTGTATGCAATTACTTATATTAACAGTACAGCTGCTCTGAATATTTGCAATGTAGACTGTTTACGCAATAGGTTTTATGATGTCTTGAACAGCTGAATTTATCGCAAACACACAGGTTGATTGTACTTAGCGGTAAAGATTTTGCAACATTCACTAGAATTGTCCTAGCAAACTGAAGGTATCTGAAAGCACATAAGCTATGCAGCTTGCTTCTTGAAATAAACCATGTAAGTGAAAGAAAAAGGATATTCTGCTGTATCATGCACTTTGGATAGAAATGGACAGTAATTCAGAGAAGATACTGTTCTTCCAACTTGTTAAAATTTTTACACCCACTTTTCACTAGTGACTTAAACAGCAGGACAATTGGCAGTTCCTTTTCCTTTCAAAGAAGAAAATAACTACTAGTGAATCTTTAACCAAAAATGAAACTATTACCATCCAAATTCTTAGTGTTTTCCTGATATGTGTTCATTCTGTGCTGAGATGATGTATATTTTTCATTTCTCTTCTATCCTGGAAGGGGAAGATAAGAGCTGGTTCAAGGTTTTGGCAATGGTTTTGACACATGATGGTTACTTAATTTTTCTTTTCTATTCTATCCCTTTTGATCTCCAGGACTGGCTGCTGGAAAGCAGCATTTCCACAAATCCCAGAGCCAAAAAATACATTTGGTGGACTGCATAATACAAATCCAGAGGCATGTTCTCTTTCTATTTTATATTAAATGTGCAAAATACATACAAAACTCTATTGCAGGTATTTTTTAAATAATAAGGAACTTAAAACAGATAATAACTCTTCTCTTTGCCATATTTTGAGGAATTACAAGAGAAAATCAGCAGGCAAGTTTGTTAAGGGAAGTCAAATGCAGTGCTCTTCCAGAACCAGGGGGTTTCTCCCGTTCCAGTCTCACAGGTGCAGGGGCTGATGCTCCCATTGGTAGGTCCAGACGCAGCAAGGGCTGGTGTACATGAGGCACACACATGTACAAAGACACACACATGTACAAAGACACACACAGGGGACACTAATGCAGCCAGCCACAAAGACCAGCTTAGGTGCCCTTTGCTGGCACCACGTCAACACTAACAGCAGTCACATAAATAGGGTCGCAGATATCCCAGTCCTCCTGCTCCTCTCCAGCTGAGCAGGGCTGAAATTTGCCAATGAGACGTGCATACACCCTCACTCTCTTCATTCACAACAACCATAAATTCGCAAGTTCCTCACATCCGATCTCTGTGTCCGGACCCTGGGTCCCCCCACCAGGTCACTAGCTCTCACATTTGGTCTCTCCAGGTGCAGGTCTCTCCTACTCACCCACTAGTCCAGCTTCAATGAAGTTTGCTAGCAAGTTAGACACTCAGGATAGAAAGCAAGGTGACACAGGAAAACGGTTCAAAATAGGATTTTGTAAGGTAACAGGACAGACTGCGGTGATCACATACAGCATTTGACCAGACCAACATACTGACCAGCAGCTCACTTGCACCCTTTCCTTGTCCAGCAGTTTATCATGTTATGTCCAGTAATTTATCATGGTTTGTTCAATTAGCTAAACTTCAGGACAATGTGTACTCATCTACTTTCACACCTTAGCAAAGTTAATCCTTTTGTGTTAATTCATTTGAGATGATTTGTGGTAATCTGCGTGGTGCATTGGAGAAAAGCACACGTTCTTCCTGTCTGCTTCCAGGCCAGTCAAAAATCATGTGTCAGCATTACAAAGTTGCTGAAATTTCACTGTTATGTCCAGCTAAGGAAAGCTTATCAGCTAAGAAATAAAGAAGTGAAATATTGCTATAAAATATGCCACCAAAGTTGAAATACTCTCAGAATTGTGCATGAGTAAGTAGAGGCTAACCTAACCTTATGTATAAAACTAATGAAAGTTGTTATTTTCTTTTCAGCTGATGGAGAACAACATTCAGTCAATAACATCTGAAAATGAAGAGATAATATTAGTTGCTGACGTAGTGAAATAGCCAAGAAAAACTGAGGAATTTGAATGTGCATTTCTTAGCTCAGGCAACTGTATATTCCTGTGGAAAGTCTGGAACAATATACAGGCTTTCTTCACTTCCTTTTCTTGGCAAAAACAGTAATGCAGCCAAGAGAGAATGATACCTCACATGTAATTCTTTTAAATGCCATTGTATTTGCTTTTAATTTTGGCTAACTTTAACAGTTTGGGTAACGTGTCCTTGTTGGATATCTTCCATTTTGTGAATATGATTGAAATATTTTAGTCAAGAAGTTTTAGTTACATTTTAATTTGTTTAAGGAGAAATAATGGGTTTGTCTCATATTAAAAAGAGTAAGAATGAATTTATTGTGACAAATAAAAATTAAAAAAAAAAAAAAATCTGGTGCCTGAATGCCATTGTTCTACTGTCAAGAACAAGCCTATTCATACTTGAAGTTTCCTCAGATCTCTTAAAGTACACACGGGCAACTAGAAAATTGAGAATAGGATTGAAAACAAGCTGACACATTGAGTGGTGGCCTGTAATCAACAGGAATCTCAAAGGACAGGAGTATGTCTAAAACCCTAAATAATTCTAGAGCTCAAGTGTGTTACTTACAAGTTAAGAGATCAGCCACCATTAACTTGATATCAGCCCAGAATTTACTTCTGTAGGTATCTAGCTCTTTATGTTCTTACTGCTCACTTGCCTTTTTACTACTTTCATTCCTCTCTAACTTCTTAGTATTTTAAAATATTGAGTGCGTGACTCAGCTAATCTCTGTGTCCTTTTGTTCAGAGGCCTTTACTACACAGCTGGACAATAATTTTTCAGAGCCATAGGGTTAGGACAAGGTATTGGGAAAACAGCCCAGGCTGTTGTTGAATGCAGTGACTGGTTGTGAGCGACGCCCCTCAAGGATCAATGCTGAGACTCATAGTGTTTAGTACTAACAGTAACTTGGACAATGGGATGAAATGCAGCGTTAGCAAGACTGATGCTGACAGCAAACTGAGGACACTGCCTGATATACTGGAGGGCAGGCCTGCTATTCAGAGGGCTCTTGACAGGCTGAAGAAATGGGTTGACAGGAACCTCCTGAACCATAGAATCATAGAATCATAGAATCATTAAG
>WAAD01014203.1:0-24930 GCA_013389945.1 Fregata magnificens
TCCGGCAGGCTCCGCGCACCGCCCTGAAGCGCTGCGGGGTGAAAAACCGCTGAGCAGGCAGGAGCGGCGTGCCGGCGGCCCGAAGGGCGGAGGAAGCCGGCGTCACCTGACAGCTCTCCACAGAAAGCATCTCTTCGCCGCCCCGCGTCTGCCTTCTGCCCGGCTTCCTTGGACGGCCCATTAAAGCAGCCACAGTCCCCGCAGTCTCCCATAACCTACACTCTACAAGTCATAGAATCATAGAACCATTAAGGTTGGAAAAGACCTCTAAGATCATCAAGTCCAACCGTCAACCAACACCACCATGCCTCCTAAACCAGGCCCTGGAGTGCCACGTCTATACCTTTTTTGAACGCCTTCAGGGATGGTGACTCCACCATCTCTCTGGGCAGCCTGTTCCAATGCCTAACCACACTGTCAGTGAAGAATTTTTTCCTGATGTCCAGTCTAAACCTCCCCTGACGCAACTTGAGGCCATTTCCTCTTGTCCTATCACTAGTTACTTGGGCGAAGAGACCAACACCCACTTCACTACAGCCTCCTTTCAGGTAGTTGTAGAGAGCGATCAGGTCTCCCCTCAGCCTCCTCTTCTCCAGACTAAACAACCCCAGTTCCCTCTGCCGCTCCTCATAAGACTTGTTCCCCAGACCCTCCACCATCTTCGTTGCCCTTCTCTGGACACGCTCCAGCACCTCAGTGTCCTTCTTGTACTGAGGGGCCCAAAACTGAACACAATACTCAAGGTGCGGCCTCACCAATGTTCATGTTTAGAAGCTAATGCTTGTTTGGATTATTAATCGCTATTTGCAAACTTTTAAAAATAAAAAAAAAACCCTTAAAAATAAATAAATAACGGGGTGGAGAGATAAGCGAGCTGGCTGCACGTCTGGGGAAACACTGGGCTCTACCACATGCCTTGCTGAAGGAACGGTACCTATCATAGCCAAGGCAGAGCATCAGGGTGGGAGATTTGGGAGTGTTTGGTTAACAACTCTATGAATTTCAGGCGGGATTTCTGCCCAGGCACAAGTCACTGTAGAAAAAAGGGGATATCTTTTTGTTGATGGCTGAAAATAATGAGGGAACCCTGGTTGCAAACTAGAAAGCGTGTTTGCAGCTGAAGCAGTTAAGACAAGATCAGGTCCCCTTAGGTTGCCTACCCATGTGCTCCGGAGCTGCATGAGAGAGAGAAGATCATGCTACTGCTGTGATTAGCAGCATCAAAATGTCTTCCTGGAGCTGTCTGCTAGAGAGACACATCCACCGCACGGTGCAACAGGCAGAAAAACAGATTTTCTGCAGTTCAGTGCCACTGAACGAGAGGGATTTCAAAGGCTCGTCGTGGTAAGTGAGGAAGCAAACCCACGCTGCCTTGTTGTAAAGGAAACAAGCACCAGAGGGCATGTCAAAAGCTTGCAAATCTCTGATTAAAAGATTTTTTTTTCCAAACAAATTAGTCAAATTTCATCTTTTCTCTGTTCCCAGACAAAGGTGCAACTGGAGATGAAACCTAAAACCACAGCGCAGTAATTTAAGGGTAAGCATCGAAATATTATCATTATTGTAAAACAAACTCCCATACACCCAAAAAATTCAGCATTGTTCCAACTCATCTTACATCTCTGCATTTCTTCTAAGTAACAAACGTGCACATTTCACCCTCAGGGTCTCAAATCTGTACTGAGCATCAAATTTAAAAGTTGTGGCATTGAAGAAAGAAGCTAGCCATTGATCTCTGCACCTTAGTCCCCCTTTGTGAATCATAGAATCATTAAGGTTGGAAAAGACCTCTAAGATCATCAAGTCCAACCATCAACCAACACCACCATGCCTCCTAAACCAGGCCCTGGAGTGCCACGTCTACACCTTTTTTGAATGCCTCCAGGGATGACAACTAAAGTAGAGGTCGTATTTAGCTCTTAACCTTGCCATGGTTATCCAGCTGCAAGCTCTGCAGATAATAATTGTGTCTGATGGATGCCCACTGTGGTGGGGACCTCCTGTTACTCAGGGCCTCTAATTTGCAGTTCTTTTACAAATCATCATTATTTGGAGAAGAGAAACCCAAACCAATAACATATAAACATATAATGTATGAATAGAAAAACCATGCCATAAACCAAAAGCCACAAGATGCATAGAAATGAGAAGCTAAGGGGAAGACCTGCTTCATTTTGGCCCTGCTATGTACACCACCACGACCTGGGTGCAGCTCATGTTGTGGGGGCTGCAGGACAGCATGAGGACTTCAACCAGGAAAGGCTTCGGCTCCACGTTTCCTCATCTCCTGCCCGTTTCTTGTTCCAGTGTGGTGCTGGAAGCACTCCCAACGCCAGTGCAGTGCCTTGACTCTGGGACACACAGCGTGGGGAGTTGGGAAGATCCACATCACTGGGTGAGAAAGGCAAATGGAGGTCAGGCTATGACAAGCGAGCAGAAAACAATGGCTCATGGGGAGCTAAAACCGCTCCCCACATGCAGCCCATGTGGCTCTTGTTTTCTTCTCCAACATGTGGTTTTACCAGATGCGTACCACATGCAGTGCAGAGCCTGGGCCCCACAGCAGAAATGCAGCTGTGCACAGCACAATCCTCCTCCGTCCCACCAGAACTTCAGCTGGTCTGGAATTCAAATCTTCTCCCAGCAGAACTGACCACCAGACCACCAGCACCTCTTAAGACAAGGTAGTGCCCTGCACAGATTTGCGGCTGACATTTAACAGACTCAGAAGAAAAGAGGCTATGAAAGGCCAAATATTGTGCATATGGACCGACCACCAAAAAGACATCAGTCAGTCTTTCTTGAATACGCCCCAATGCCTGCAGCTTGCAGCTCTCCTGTGGGCTTGGTTTGCTTCCTGGGGAAAATCATTTGGGTTTTCTACACCAAGCCATAAAACAGGTGCAATAAAACATTCTGCCTTCAGTGTGTACTTTCAGATCTTCCATTAGAGAGTGTTTTGAGAGCATCCAGTGCCTGCAGTAGAGAGAACAATCCCTCATTGTTGTGTGCTCTGGGAGCACATTTTTCATGTAGTCACATAATAATCTCAGGAGTTTGGGGTTGTGGTATTACTCCTCCACTCCAAAATATGCTCACTGTGGGCTGTTCACATGCAGAGATCACTTTCTCTGGGGTTTGGCTTTATTAACAGGTTCTCACAAAGCACATGTACTTTTCTTTTCTTTGAGGTTCATCTCGTTCTTCCAGAAATCCCCTTTTCTCTATGCTCTTCCATCCCTATGGGTAATTTCTCTTTTTCCAGGCTGAACAGTCCCAGCTCTCCCAGCCTCTCCTTCTAATACAGATTCTCCAATCCCATGATCATCTTCGAGGCCCTTCACTGGACTCACTCGAGGAAGTCCATGTCTTCCCTTTACCGGGGAGCCCAACACTCCGGATGCGTCTCACCAGTGCTGAGCAGAGGGGAAGGAGGACCTCCCTTGACCTGCTGGCAACTCTTTTTCTAATGCAGGGTCACACTGCTGGCTCACGTTCTGCTTGTCCACCAGGACTCCCAGGTCCTCTTCAGCCAAGCCGCTTTCCAGCTGGGTGGCCCCCAGTCTGTACTGGTGCATGGCCTCATTCCTCCCCTGCTGCAGGACACTGCACTTCCCTTTGTTAATGAGGTTCCTGTCAGTCTGTTTCTCCAGCCTGTCAAGGTCCCTCTGCACACTTGGTGAGGGTGCTCTCTGCTCCATCATTTAGGTCATTAATGAAGAGGTTAAGCAGTACTGGCCCCAGAAGAACAGTGTATTTTGAGAGGTTCAGAAACAATTCAGTGCTCTGTAGAGCCATTTAGAGAAAGTTCAGAAGATTTTCTGAGTATTTTAAGAGAGTTTTAGAGCTACTCCGTGCTGTTGACAGCATATGAGAGAAGTTTTACAGTAGCTTGAAGTGGTTTAGAGCTGCTCAGAACAGTTTGTAAGAGTTACAGATTAGTCTAGAAGGGCTTTAGAGCTGCTTAGAGCTCTTTAGAGGAATTTTAGAGCTGTGTAGAGGAGTTTAGAGTTGTACAGTAGAGATTTAGAGGCATTTTAGATGTATTTAGAGACACATTAGTGCTGCTTATAGCAACATAGAGGATCAGTTAGATCAGTTTAGAGGTGCTCTGAGGTTTTTAGAAGAGGTTTAGAAGAGGTAAAGGAGTTTACAGTTGTTTAGAGTGCTTTACAGGAGTTTTGGCACACTACAGGACTTTAGAGCTGCTTAGAACTGTTTATAGGGGCTTTAGAGGAGTTAGATCAATTTAGAGTGGTGTGGAGCTGCTTAGTGGTTTTCAGAGCCATTTTAGAGGACTTCAGAGAAGTTTTAGTGCTGTTTCTCTAAACAAGAGTTTCAGACCTGTAGAAAGGAGTTCTAGAGCAGTTGCAAGGAGACTGAGAGGGGAATTGAGACCTATTTTGAAGCATTTTATTGCTGCTTAAAGCAGTGTGGAGGAATTTTAGATATTAGCATTGTTTAGAGGATTTTCAGAGAGGAGGGGTGGAGGTTTTAGAGGAATTTATAGCTTCTCATGGTTGTTCATAACTGACTAGAAGAGTTTTAGAGCTGTTTAGATGTGTTTTAGAGCAGTGTAGTGCATTTTAGAGGTATTCTGGAGCTGTTCAAAGAAGTCCAGACTGGTTTAGCGGCACCCTAATCAGTTAAATAATTTTAAAAGGTGTAATTTAGGGGGTGTAATAATAGCTCTTTAAGAGCTCATCAGAGGTGTTTTGTAGCTGTCTGGTGGTATTTTAGAGGGGTTTAGAGCACCTCACAGCATCTTCAAGGAGTTTTAGAGGTCCTTAGAGGAGTTTAAGAGGCCTAAAGGAAATTCAGGGATCTTCAGATCAATATAGAGGAGTTCTAGATAAGATCAGATTAATCTGAAAGCTGCTTAGAGGAGGTTTAGAAAGATGTTAGTGCAGTTTAGAGGACCCTCGTACTCTTTAAAGGGATACTACAGCTCCTCAGAACTGCTTAGTGTGCTTTTGAAGAGTTTTGGAGGAATTCAGAGTTATTTTTCAGATCTTTAGAGCTGTTTATAGGAAGTTTAAAGGCATTTTAAAGGTAATAAATCGTTAGAGGTGTTTAGAGCCATTTAGTGACAGTTTAGAGCTGATCGGAAGAGTTTTAGAGTGGTTTAGAGACCACTTAGAGTTGTGTAAATTACGTGTGTTTTGAGGCAATTGCCTCATTGCAGCAATACAGAGGTCCTTACAGCTCTTCAGAGCTAATTAAAGGACTTTTAGAGCAATTTAGAAGAGTATGCAGTGGTTTAGAGCTGCTAGAGGGGGTTAAAATCTTACAGTAGTTTAGAGACATTTTGAGAAACTTTAGAGTTGCCCCAGCCCATCACCTCCCCAGCCCAGTGCTGGTTCAATGTTGGGACTGTCTTCCCACATCCTTCCAAGCCATGATCACTGTTTCTGACTCCCCTCACTGCCTCGGTCCCTCTCCCCCAGTCCTTGGGCAAGGGTTTCGTGTTTCAGGGCAGTCTTTGCTTACCTTTGGAAGGAATGCAATTAAGAAAATGATGGTAAAGATTCTAAGACTCTCTGATATTTACACTGATAAGGCCCTATGTAATTACCAGATGGAAAAAGAACTGTGCTTTAGCCAAAACCAATACACAAGCTATTCCACAGAGGTTTGAAGGACAGCATAGGTCCAGTTCAGCAGTACTACATCATACAGTGGATAATTACTAACTCTCTTCATTCCTCCTACAGTTGTCAGCAAATGAGTACCTGCACATCCCCTTACACTAATCTCCCGAGCGCTAGCATACCACATGCAATCAGCAGTGCCAATGATGTGCATCTGAGTTCAGAGTTGTAAGGATGAAAGAAAGAAGAAATGAGTATACTGTCGCCATTTAAAATACTTCCTCTCCTTTATACTCATTTCAAGTGCCTGTTTAATGCCAAATATATCCTTCCAATGGAAAAAAAAACAAAACCCAAACATTTAGGAACGCTTAAATGGCTGTGGGAATTTATATTCAGGAGAATCTGAACACATGAACTCACATTCAGGTTCCAAAATCTGCATTGTAAATTTTGCGCAAGGCAGAAGAAGCATTTTAGGCTGTCTGCAGCTGCAGCATGCTGTGCAGTGACCAGAAAAGTGTCTTCCCACTTACCACTGAAATAAGCAGTAAAGTGTCAGTGGTGGCAAAGCTCAGAGGATAATCAGGACACCAGTGAAAAAACCAACAAAAATCGGTTGTATTTTTCCAAAACAAGTATAGGAATAAAAATATGGTTTTATAGGTTTAAGCAATTTTTCTATAAGGAAAAGAAATGAACATGAATGTCAAAAGCTTATCTAAATAACTCCATAGGGTAATTTCAAGTAGGGAGGTTATAAACACTTTTATGTTGCCATGTGCCAACATAGTGGATTCACATACCTATTAAGAACTCCATTATTCATATAATTGATTTGCTGAGGTAGGTTAACTACTAAAGCCAAAGGCCCTGCAAGTGTCCTCCAGACTTTTTTGTTGTTGCTGTGTTAACACTTCCAACATTTTCTACACTGACTACAATTTACCACCCCTGTCCTTTACTTCTACTTTCCCCAAATCACACTTCTCTCTACCTATACATATTTTTGAGATCTGGATTTTCACATTTCTCAAGCTACCATGTTCTGGTTGGGCATAATTAAACTCTAGTTGTGCTTCTGTTTTTCTCTGCAATAAATAAATGTACCCAGATATAATATTCTTTCAAAGACAGACCCAAGTCTATTTTCAGAACAAAGTACCCAAGCCTAAATGATGGCAGAAACTAAAAAAGACAATACGTGTGAAAGTGATCAAATTCTGTTAAATACTGTCTTGGCTAGCTGATATTCAGAAGTCCATCATCTGAGAAGCTGATGTGATGTCATTACATGTAGAGCATCTACCTCATTTTCTCTGCTCTAAATATAAAGGTGCAAAAATCAAAAGAAATACTGACCTCTCAGATTTTAAATTTGAGTTTTAAACTGTGAAGCTGGATATCAATTCTGCCTGGAAGCTTTCCAGTTTAACTCTTCTAGAATTGAGCATAACCTGGAAGATTTTCCTAACTTAAGATTTTCTTAACTGTCCTAATACAGACATTGACTGGTGTGTCTGCTGCATAAAAGATGTTTAACATGCCAAGATGTTAATTTTTTAGATGTTACGGTGCTTAAATGTTTAATCTTCCCATTAACAGTTCACTAATAGATACTAGAGTATCTATTGCACGTAAGGCTTTAGAAATAGAAAGAACTATCATGGTACACTGGATCCATGAGTGAGCTAAAGTGACCACTGGCAACCAAGAGAGTTTGAGGGACTTTTGTATTAAAGTAAAACTCACCTCTAAACACAAACAACAGTGCCATCTGCTGCAAAATGCAGCATTGGCTCATCTTGAGAAAGCAGATAAAGAGAGACCATGTTCTTAAAGAGTCCATCTCTGGAGGCCTTACTTGCATAATCCAAATAACAAAAATGCCCACCGAAACCCCACACCCACTACCAAAATCCCCACTGTGAGAAGATGGGAGAAGTTCTGATATGATCCGTACTCATGCAACTAAGATCAGGAAGAAGCTTAGGAGATAAACTCTCAGCTAGGATAACTGATAGATTTGTGCTTAGGTGGTTAGTTGGATTGACAGGCCAGAAAGATAACACTTTCCTACAGCCATGCATCACTAATGCCTACGTGCTGACATTCATTATAAGATTGCAAGAGCTTTGTAATGGATTCCTCATTCTGCTTCACCCAATATGTACCACAGTGGTCCTCAGTTCGTGTTGCTGAAGAGCTATCACAGTAGAGACACTCCTAGCAAGACACTCACCATTTTTTCAGTTCTCTCTTCATGTCTTCTAGGAGAAAGTGGTAAATATTATTATTTTAGGAGAGCATTTTCTTTAACATTTCTCTAAGACGCTAGCCCTTATGCTGTGGGCCTGTTTCCATCATCTCTGGACATGTTTTCAGGTCCCTGGGACTCCATAGGGAAACCCTGGGCTCTTTAGGGCAATTTCTGCATACCTGGGCCTTTTTCAGACCCCTGGAGCTGTCCCCATCATCTCATAATAAGCCTTCAGCAGAGTCAGGAGCTTATCCCAGGCCATGGGCAGAGGAGCTGCCAGGTACTCTCACCCCATGCAGCATAGAGATTGGAGAAAGCTGAGAATGAGAGGGAGGGAGGGAAGGAAGGAGGGGATGAAAGCAGGTGAAGAAAAAGAAAAGGAAAAGATCACCTTAAAAGTCTAGGAAGGTGGAGCAAAGGAAGAAAATGCAGAGCCACTGCGTTCCTGCCCACAAAGATAGGGCAGAAGGTATCTGCCTGAGGGACTGCTGGAAGATGCAGACAGAAGAATGCTGGGGCTGATACTGAGCTCCTACCTTCTTCTGGAGAGCCTGTCTAGCAGGTGAGATGTAAGAGGCCTTGGGCTGCCACTGTGGTTGCTAACTACTTCTTTTCTCAGTATTGCTTGAGAGCATTATTTGTGGCACAGATTGTTGGTGACTTCAAAAACTGGACTTTCCTATTGATAAGAAACAATCAGTAAATGCCTGTTCTCCTTAAGGTTGTTTTTGAGTCCTCTCTCTGAGTAATGTGCTCAGACGATTGATGCCTGGCTCCCTTCCTCTTCAGAGTTGTATTTGCAAGGAAGGGGTATTCTCTCTCACCTTAGGCTATAACTTAAGTCATTATTGAAAACCATTTAAAAAGGCAAAAATAGCAATAAAATAGATTTGTGTCAAGGCTTTTTTCTAGCAAACACTGTTACCTATGTGACCTTAATCTTGTTTCCCTGAATGAGATGTTCTTATCTTGAAGATAAAAATTCACCTTGTTTCATGGTTGATTCCCCCTGCCCCGAGAAGAATCTGTCAATAGCAGAATGTGGATGAATTTGTAGGGCAAGCTGAATTTACTTCCTCTCCTTCCAGCACTCAGAGAGGACTGCAGGTTTTCTGTGGATTTAGTTAAGTATTAATGCTGGCTAAAGAATTTTACTGAGACAATTGCTTGTGGGGCTCAGTGGATAGCTAGATCCCTAAACAGATCCGTATTAAAAATAACCCTTATTTTGGAAAGAAGCCAAGTGAATAAAGCAGTATGTAAAGCTGAGAAAGCTTCCAGTCTCTCTCTGGGCTCTATGGACAGAAGGGAGGAAGGTTTTTTGTGGCAGCTGGAAGGAAGGATTAATTTAGGATTAATTCCCCAAACCTAGAATGATTCCAAAATGTGATCTTTGGCAGAGAAATCTTGGAAAATGCCAAGTCAGGAGTGCTCTGGAGTGGTGTTGGATGTAGGAAGCTTTTTATTTGGTCAAGAGCAGTCAGTTCCATGCAGTCTCCGATGAAGTGAGCAAGGAGTTACTCATTTAGCAAGATTTTAGGTAACGGTGTCATTGAGTCAGCTGTTCAAGGTAGCAGGGAGAGGCAATAGTTTCATGTGTCATTTGTAACAAATCAGCTGGAATCAGGCAAAAAGCAGATGGACAAAATCCACATATGCATTTCCAGAAAGCAAATTATTTTTGGCTGAAGGCCAATCCAATGGTAACGAATTGGTGTGCTGACATAAAATGCGTAAGTTAGAGCATAAGGTCTAAGTACCATCTCATTAGAGTTATGGCAGAGATTTCATTTCCGCAATTTGCAAGGAATAATATGGAACCTCCTTGGAACAGGGTTATGATGTACTATAGTGCATTCAACTGCTTCTTTAGAAGATGGTGCGCTTATGCTTCTTCATTTTCCTTGCTGGAAGTAAGAATAAGATATAAAATGGAATTTGCTAGGCGGCTTTCTCTTTCTTTAGAAGCAAGGAGATAAGAGGCTTCTTTTGGGAGGTGAATTTGCAGAAAACCACAGTTCATCTAACAATATATAAAGACCCTTTTGCTGCCCTGGACTATTATTTGCAGTAACTACAGTAACATCACATGCTCAACTTTGTTGTGAAGTAAGGGCTTCTGCATCATCTGATAAGTGTGTGTTTGCAAACACAAATGCCATTTATATGTGAAGAGTCTCAGTTCTTCTAAATCAAAATCATTATCAAATGCAAGGCTAACTAATGCTCTGACAGGCTTAGGCAGAAATGCAAAACTGCCTGGAGCGTTTGGGTTGAGACCACTTGTTAGAACACGTGAGTGGCCAGACTTGGAGACACATGCATCCCTCTGTCACTCACATGCCATTTTTTCATATTATGCTACAGACTTGTCAGTTACAAGAACATGACTCAAAGTTATCATTAACCATACTGTAATGAAACATTTTTCCTGGGCTTCTCCAATCCTGCCACGCTTAGGTCAGTGGAAAAGATTCATCTTTTTTGTGCAAGCAGTCCGTGCTTGCCTCTAGGGATAAAGGCAACTTACAACACACTTGCATGAATTTGACAGCAGCTATTGTGATGTTGCCACACAGAGCAGACGTAAGCTTTTTTGCTTTACAGCATGTTGCTTAAGGTCTTGTCTGGGCTTGTTATAGATAGGGTCTATAGAGAGGAAAAATGGAAATCACAAGTGATCATATCACAGGCCTGTCCTTATTCAATAGAAGCTGCTAGCCTGAAAAACCATTACTTAAGTACAAGTTCATTACAGTGGTCTGCCCAGAAGTACCTGCTGAAAATAGTAAAATTAAGCTCCAAACCATCTGCTTTTATGTGCTTGTGCCCTCATCTCTACTCCTTGAGTTTAAGGCAACAGTACAGAAAACATTGCTCTGTCAGCTATTCTAGAAAATACCAGCTAAGACCCAGACATTATATATATATATATATATATGACATTAAACAGAAGTGTCATAGGCTACCTTTGAGGCTTAATTACTGCCTGTTTAATTAGTACATCTAGGGCTCCTCTGGGGGCAGCAACTCTTTGCATTAGAGGTACAGTGTACAAGGAGAGGTTGATATTTATATAAGCAGTATGAGCCTTTATTACTGCCCGTTTTTGCTTTTCCCCAGGCAGCAGAGATAGCCAGGCAGACTAGCAGTATATGTATGCTGTTGAACTTCCCTGTCATATGTTCTGCAAACTACTGGGACCTCAAGGTGCTAAGACAGTTCTTTCATGTTATTTTCCCTGGTAAAGGGCAAGGGGTACAGAGTTAGTATACTCAGATTTTCCCCTCTTTGGAGGTACCAGTGAGACTGTGTGTCAACTTTCATCATAACCCCTTCCCCATCCCCCTAATTATATATGGTTTGGGTATGTATATAGTTATGTACAGTATACATGTCCTCATGCCTGCCCTACTGTATCTTCCAATTGTTGATATGTTCTCTCAATTTATATGTGAAAAACAAGAGTGTTGGAAAACAACCTCTCAGGAAAACAATGACGACTGTTCTCCAACCTCAGGCTACTCCACCAGAACAGTTAGCTCTTTGTCAGGGACAGAAACATCAGCTGGACACACACAAACTGACTGGGGATTTTTCTGGGTCTCTTTGCTTCAGAAACAAAACGAGAATTCACAGGGGGCTTGTGTTTATCTACAAATTGCCCCCCTTTCAAGGCAATACTTCTCTGTGCTCGTGATTGGGGTAGATTTGTTGAGATTTGCCAAACTGTTGGGGCTGGGTGTAGTTTTTTACATGGCCTTCTCTAGTCCAGAGAAAATAATTACTAGTACACACTCAACAGGAATGTTAGCGTGACAGAGTAATGTAACAGCTAACCTCAGACAAGCACATGCCTTTGCATGCCTGTAGCTCCTGAGCAAAGATCATGAAGTAGCAGCTTCTGCTTCTCCAAAACGCCCTGCTGATTTTCCTGTTTGACCCAAGCGGAACACAGGTAAAATTGAGAGAAAGTTTACTCCATAAAATAAAAGTACAGAGCACGCAGAGAACTGGTTCTGCATTTCAGGCCTTAGCATGTTCTAACAGGCTCCATTAGTAAACCACTCTTTACACCACCCCGCTTCTGTGGCTTTAGAGAGCTTTGTGGCTTTAGAGATAAGTTTGCAATTGCTATTTGGCATGGGTTTGGGTTTTTTTATTCCCCCTTACATAGGAATAGGAGTGTATCACACAGCATCCTGATTAAGTTTTCTGCAAGCAAAGTGCGTTTCCTGTTAAAAGTTATTCCCAGCTATTGATTTCAAATGTCCTGGAGAGCTTAGCTGAATTTGGCTGCAAGGAATTTACACAAACCACGACAAACACGGGAGGTGTTCTCAGAACTCAAACTGTGAAGTTTAATCTGCCTTGTTGTGCTGGTACCTCAATATGTCTGGAGCTGCAGCTGGTCAAATGAAGAGTCCAGCTTCACTTTGTGTATTATAAGCAGGACAGAATTTCACAATAGCTTTGTAGAACTCCTTTGTGCAGATATCCAAGAGCTAAGGGGGCTGATTAGTCTCAAATACCGCTCAAAACAGACAGCCATTATAGAACACTGTCTGTCTTTCATAACATGCCAGCAGAGATCTCGTGCGGATGCAGCCAGATTTCTACCTACCATTTCATCCCAGGGGTAAAAAGGAAAAGCTGTAGTTCTATACCATCGCTCTCATGTAATCTGAGTCAGGGGGGGAACGTTATTTATGTGAAATCCTTTCTCCCAAGAGCACAAAGCCTGCCGCTGACCCTGACGTAAGTACGTACAAAGCCATGGAAACCAGGAGAAGTTACACAAGGGTGCAAAACTGTTTGTGGAGCCAGATCACACACTAGACCCAATGTTGCCTCGTGGGCAGTAGGTGGGGCTTCTGGCATTTGCGTGGGAGCTCTCCAATGAGACCCAGAGGAGAACAAGGCTACAACCTTCTGGTTTTCATAACAGCATCTCCCTCCAGTAGGGCTGAGGCATGGGCGGAGTTTGATGAAACTAAAATAAACACTGACACGCAGCATCTTGTGAGTATGTGCAGCCTCAGAAGGATAGACTGCAATACCTAGGAATTATAAGGACAGCTTAAAACGTAAGTATGTCTACTTTTTCTGCTTTCTTAATATAATTAGCAGCTTGTGGAATGGCATGTTCTGGCTACGCTTACTCGCTGCATCAGTGTAAAGTGAAGATGCCTGCTACGCTTTCTGTCCCTTTGGTCCATGTGTTAACAGCCACAGAAAAAGTCTAGACACCCTACAGTGATACTTATATGAACAGATGGGAATCTCAAAGCTAAGCTTTCCTGTAGATCTAAAAATTAATTCAACTGTAAATATTTGGAGGATTCTTCTCAGTTTGTCTTCCCCCTCCCCCCCCAAAAGCATTGTTTTATGTAATTCAAAAATATTTCGTACATGCAGTCACCAACAGTACTGGCCACAAAGTTATAAAAGACAGAGCTGCGAGAGATCTAACCAGCAGTTAAGAAAAGGTGTGTTGGGGAGGGGTTGGAACTGGCAAGTACAGAAACAAGCCAGCTCGTACAGCAGCTACTACAACAGCATGTGTTGAAACAGAGGAACGTTTTCTTCTCTGCTTTCTAACATACCCAGGGAGCACATGAAGAGGAGAAATGTGTTTTATCAAGCTATAGCAAGGAGAAATAGAAAGTGAAGTGATAGCAAAGCAGCATAATCTTTGCCTTAGAAACAGGAGCGGATAAAATAAATTACTGTAGGAAGTTTCAGTATAATTGCTCACATTTGGTTCTAATAAAATGATTGGATTCCTGCTTTATTGTTATGCTTTGATGATTTGTAAAGACTATTGACAAAAAGTGTATTAGAGTACAACTGTCCAGCTTGGGACTGTGCAGCAGTCCCTGGTGACCAGTCATTCTGGTGAAGACTGCTGAAGATGTTGTATCTTCAGGCTAGGACAGGGAGGGGGACAGAGCCTGCTTTTAACCACTGGCATCAGTCTCCGGCTGTGTGGTTCTCTGATCTTCCCTTGCTCTAGGGTGACAACTGAAGGAGCTGCTAGAAAAACCTCAACATGTGAGTGCTTTGCGCACTGCTTATTTTAAGGATTGTAAGTGAAATCAGTGGCAGCAGGTTTTTTTGGGCGTTTTTTGGTTTTCTGATAAAAGCTTTTCAACCTCACAGATCCTGAAGAGAAAACTTCCTGTAGCCACCTCTAAACCAGGGTACAGAAGGGGATTAATAGCATTCAACAGTAGTCTACATGTCCTAAGAAAATGGAAACAGATAAGAAGGTAGTCAGGTAGTACAAGGCAGTTCCTGATTTTACAAAAATAGCCATGGTACAAAAATAGCCATTCACAAACATCATGTTAAAGACGGCATACCTTAAAGACTTTACCACTGGAGGTGGGAATGCTGTGAATTGCATCAGTGCACCTTTAATACTAAAAGCCCATGAAAAAACTAGAGCCACAAGTGACAGAGCAGTGGCTTCTTGTTGCGTGGGCAGCTATAAACAGTTGACGTGGAGAAATGAAAAATAACCTCAAAGTTTGTTCTATTACCCAAGAAACATCCAATTAAATTATACTTTGACAAGACAATGTACTATGATCTAAGAGTCAAGAGAATCGCTCAATTAACTACGTGTCATCTTTGCAATATTAAGTGCAAAGGACATCGTAATGTAACAGAAAGCAGAGACTTTCTCGGGATGCAGGTTATGCACTGCTATCTGCCTCGTATAGACAAAAAAATCATAAAAGAAGGCTCCTAAAATCTCAAGACTTTTAATCAGATGTGATTATTTCAATAGTGATTTTGATTATTTTCACTTGCTTTATTTTGGGACAGTGAGAGAAACTTGAATGTTTTCGTGTTTTCAGCTTTTTCCTTCTGTGTGAAGGCTACCTAGGAAAGCAGCTACATATTCATAAATACAGAAAATCTCATCTACCCACAGGACTCTGGGGCTAAAAGCCTTTGAGGAAGGCATCAGTTATTATGAGGCCCAACAAAGTTATGGGCACAGTCAGAGTACCCATCAACACCAATACCTTTTCATCCAGGACCAAATTGGCTGAACTCCTCAAGTCCTTTTTACTTACGGATTTCCACACAACTGCCACTTGCAGAATCTCAATCTTCTGTTTTGCAGCCAGGAAATGCCTTCACTTCACAGAAAAGTGAAGGCAGCTTATCCTGGAAGATGAGTACTCCCACATTAGCTAAGAGCTAGCTTCTTGGTCTTGGTTCTCTGTTGGTTCCTTCAAGGGTTTAAAGGATTTCAGCCCTTGCTGTTGAATCATTGGGGATAAGCAGTGGAATCCAGGCCTTTCACAATTTCAGGGACAACTGCCTTTTAGAAAGCACCGGTCTCCTGCCTGAACTTTTCCAGTCACTTCTCAGCATAGCAAGCGTTACTGAAAGGCTGGAAACCAGAGGCTGAGGAACAGCTCTTTGACATTAGGCAGAAAAGCCCTAGTGCTTTCTTCTTCCCTGTGCACACTGCATTGATTGGAGAGGCCAATGAACCATGTCTGCCTTTCAGCTCCGGCAAGATGATCAAATCCTTCAAGCAAACATTTCTGTCCCTGGATCTGCAGTCCCCTCGGTGGAGCTCAGCAGAGATGATGGTAACGGCTAAAGGCCAGCAGAACAGAACACTCTGCGGTCAGGGTGCTGCAGAGCTAAGGTGGATTTGGGATTCTCAGCCTGATGCGCGTGGAGGAGCTGGGAAGTGTTACTATGGACACTGATAACACCAAACTGCAAAGGGGAAGATGAACACCTATTTATAAGCTCTGAGGAGCTCAGCCTAAGGCAGAACAGCATGGTTTCGCAAGGGAAGCATCAAATCATTTGATGTTGGGGGTATGCCTAGAGTCTGCAGCTAAGAGGCTGCCCAGTGTTATCTCATTGCAATACTTTCACGCTGATTTGGAAAGAGTAGCTATTAATCTATGTCATCTATAGTATACATCTTACGGTTACTGTGACTTTTGCTCCCTTTCAGGCAAAGGATTATGAACTGCGTCAGTATGAGTCGGCGAAATGGGTCAGCACAGTCATTAGGGGAGAGACCCAGAAGGAGGCGATGCGCCAGGGCTTCTGGAAACTCTTCCACTACATCCAAGGGAAGAATGAGAAAGGTAAAATGCGCTGGTTTTGAACTGCAAGAAGCACAAATGGGAGACGAAGCTGAATAGTGTGACAGTAGATGAGCTGCAGGACAAAACAGGTTTATTTTCCTGGTCTAACACCCTTGTGACTCCATTAGGCCATTATACCCATGAGGCTGCTTTGGTTTCTGCTTTTAGGATAAGTCTGCATGACCCTTTACAGCAGCATTCAGGCACTGTCTTTGCTTGCAGCTTAGAAGACTTTTTTTCCCCCCTCTCCCCTAGAAATGAAAATTGGTATGACTGTGCCAGTGACATGCCTGATAAAACCCGGCTGCACAGACTTCAAGATTTCTTTCTTTGTGCCATTTGAACATCAGGACTCTCCACCACAGCCCACTGACTCAGATGTGTTTATTGAAGAACGGAAGGCAGCAGCCATCTTTGTCCGGTAAGCAGCACCAGCACAGCTGACAAATGAAGGTAGCTACTGAAAAGGGTTCATCTATTAAGAGTCTGGACTACTCTTTTACAGCTGCTTTTTAACTGTGGATATATCCTGCTGTTCAGAGACTTGACTTCCAAATGCTCAAGCTGCCAATCTTTCTTATGCCTTGGGTGTCTTACTAAGAACAAAGACCAAGTTTTGAAACATTTTTCAGCACTCTTGAACATTGCATTGAATGGGTTTTGTAGAAAGGCAGCCTACAGAATCCTCCTCTCTTGAGTACATCCCATGCTACAAAACACCTAAACCACTCTTCCAGCCTCCCACAAAACCTGCATGGCAGTTTATTACAGGAAAAGCACCGAAAGCCACACTTGCCCTCTCTGCATGTATTAAAGCCACAGGCAACAATGTGTCAGCTAATAGTCTCAGAATTGCAAACAACTTAAGAGTATTTTTTCAAATCCTTTTAAAGTAGAATACATAGCCATACACTCCCTGACAGCTAGTTCTGCATAGTTTACCTAATAACTACAAACTGCATCAGAAGTGCTCAAACACCACATGCTTTGCAAGCCTGAAGTTTCCTTCTGTGAAAATAAAAAGCAGGGGCTTGAACTCTTAAAAACACCCCTCCCTTTTCACTTCTACCAGGTCCTTTGGTGGATTTGCCTCCCCAGAGAAATATGCCGAGGAAGCTGAAGTCTTAGCCAGAATCTTAAGAAACAGAGGCCAGCTATTCCATGAAGACTTCTTCTACACTGCAGGCTATGACAGTCCCTTCAAGCTCTTTAACAGGCACAACGAAGTGTGGTACTTTAAAAAATAATATGGTGGTGGGGGGAAGAATATTAAGAGGCTACTAATCAGCTCTGGATGAAAACAGACCCTATTAACGGTTTTTGCTGTAGTGCAGAAGAAATTTAATTTCCACATGGACACAGGATCATGTCTAATTCATTTTCTCTAGGATGAAACACTATTGTGGCTAAAAAGATTTCAGCTCTTTGTACAAGATGTAATTTAAATTCAAGTAGATTGTACCAGCTGGAGTGGGAGTGAGATATGACAAACCTATTCCTCTTATTGAAAGGTTTCAGGGAACACTAACAATCTGAAAATATTCTTGCAGAACAGTTTGGATGTCTAGTTTTACTTCTCATTAGAAGTGCTACAGCAATAGCTCAACTGTTACTGAGAATGAGTTCTTCACAGACCTGACTTTTCCCATATTGATATCACTCCTGAGACAACAGAAAGATGGGGGAAATTAATTTTTCAGAGAAGAAACCTACCATTAATGAGTTTTGGGAAGCAGCAGTATCTTAGCAGGCCCTAGTGCCTCATAAGCAGTAACTTTTAAAAATAGTATTATCAAAATTCCCCCATCCCTCTGTTCAACTTTTTTTTTCCTCATGGAGGCTGGATACTGTCTTGCTCCAGATTAACACCAGTGACCAGATTAGACTAAGAGTCCAGTGGAAAAGGGTTAACATAGGCCAAGCTGTAATGCTTATTCTGTGCAGATCATCTGTGCCTGAACATGTAATACCAGACTTACTGGTGGCCTGTAATTTTAGGAGCAAATACACAAGTAGTAGTGTACCTACAAAACACTACACTACTACTACTAGTGCTAATTACTAATTACTAGTTCAATTATTTAGCTTTGTCCCAATCTTGGTATTGGTCAGGTCAACTGCAGTCTGCATACTAGCCATCTCTGACATATTAAGTTAAAAGACACTTGCAGGACTAACATTTAAGCTAGTTTAGTCCCTGCTCTAAATCAAGCATTTGAAGCTTTTATAAAGTAGCCTAGAGCTGTTTTACAGCAAGCTGTTCAAGTCAGAAAGCAGTTCACAACAAGAGGTAGAGTTTACAAATTTTTATTGGTTCCAATCAGTATCACACAAACATTACCAGTGTAGTAAAAAAAACCCTTGGCTTTTTTAATGCTGTTCATGCAAGTGTAATCCATTATTCTGCACTCTTCCACCTATTAGGACAGACATAAGAACCATTATAAGGCACCGAACGAGCACAAGAAGCTTGCTGGGAACAACTCAGACCTTAGATTTTCATCTCTGTTCAGAGAGAGAGTTCAGGCTAAGGTTATCATCATTTATTCCAGCAAATAGCTTTCATTATTGCTACAGTTACACTCACCTCCTCAGTTCTTTATACTGTAGTTTCAAAGTTGCCTCCTCACCTAAAGCAAGAAAACACAATTAACATATGCAGTAGCACAACTGCTAAAAGCTCCACAGCAGCTTTGTAGCCTCAGAGAAAAGTGGAACGGCAATTGTAATATCACAGTAATTCATTTGGCAGAATCAAATTTCATCAGTGGCTACAAATATTCCCAGAAGTTTTTAAACAGAATTCATCTGCTGTGTGGTCTTACCCAATGAGTTTGCAGACAGCACAGTCCTTTCCTGAAAGAGAGAGTTGTTTCAGAATAACAGCCATCACTATATGCAAGTCTCATTTCTCAATGAAATTCTATTCACCAAACTAATTTTACCTACAAGGAGGCTGCATTTCAGCTGGCAACTGACAAGAACTTCAACTTGCAACACCCAAATAGGATATACAAAGCTTAGAAATCCTAACTGAATTAGAAATACAGAATTACTAACGCTGGAAGAATCAGGGAAAAGTACAAAGCTGCCACTTGCTTTGTGATACTGTCTCTCCCCAACAGAAAGTTGTATTCAATGAGTTTTGATACGTAAAATAAAAGTCCCATAGAAATCATCTTGAAAACCCATCCTTAAAAGTAAGAACCAGTCTGTTGGAGGAAACAAGTTTGTACAGCAAACATCTAGAACTTGATCCTAAATTTGTGTACAGCCAACATAACCATGATTAGCAAAAATTACCGAGTAGTGACAACCACAGTGTATAAGGTTCGCATTTTTCTTTAATTCAAGAGTGCAGTGTTATAGTATCAGTTCACAGAATAGCCAGACAGATCAGATATGAGTTATGACATGAGTTATGTCTGCTGCTGTGCATTCTGCTGTACTATGTTATCAACACTGTATTGGCTAACTGGTCTCCACTGATTCAGCTCCTTTACTGTTTCCACTGTGTGAAGACATCCAGCAATAAAAGCCCAGTTTTTAGCATCATTGAGGCCACATCTTCTGTTCATACAAACAGAACTCCACATAAAGTTTACCATTGACTACAGTTCAGGAATCATCAGGGTATCTGCTCAGAAAGAGCCCTTCCTTTTCAAGTCAAATTCAGAACTACATAGAAGTGCATTCTTGCTTCAAGCATGTCATGTTTATTCCCACAGTAGCCGAGAGTGGGACAATCAGAATACAATAAAGGAAGACAAATTCAGTCTACTGTAGGACTAATTTTAGGCACCACTACATAGCCATTCAGACAAAGACAATATTCCAATAATTACCAAACCCCATGTACTCTACACTTACCTCAGACATAAATTAGTCTTGTTCCTCACACAAACTCCCCACAAGCTTCACTCTGTAACAAGCAAAATTTTATTAACACACTCTCCTTGGCAGTGCTTCAAGAGTTAGTTTGAATGTGGGTACTGTTTCAGTGCAAGAGTCCTCCTCAGCCTCTTTCAGAGAGATTCCCATTGCTTTGAATTAATCATCACAAACAGTACATGCTTAGAGAAGCTCAGTGCTTTGTTACTTTTGTTTCTCCTTAGGATCTGACCTCAGCATTTCAAACCTTACCCCCAACCACATCTTCATTCATATCACATAAAAGCTCTGATCTAGCCATTAAAACAAATAATTTACCACATTAATTCAACTACTGAAGATCAGTGCTACTCCCTGCAAAAGCCCACTAAATTTAACCAGCAAAAAGTTAAAATAGTAAATCATTTTACTGGCTTTGGTCAGCACAAGCTCTGCACCACCAGGTTACCACACATTCTTTCTTATCAACTAGAAACTCAAGTAGTCCATAGCAGTTACATAGTTCAACTGGTCCATACTATTTCTTTTCAGTTACAGAAAGCAGTTAACATTTCCTAGTACTAAAAAAACCTTATGGCAACTGAGAAGCAAGCAACTTACCAAGTAAGAAGCATCTGTCACAAAGTATCCAGCACATTCTCAAATCTAGGATACACACCTAAGAAAACGAGATGTCAGCCCAATGCTGATGTTACTCTAGAGCCTCATCAAGACTTCCAGAAACTCCTTTGTCCACTACTGTTAAAATCAACCCCGTATCTTATCACTGTCTTTGGTCACAAAGTGTGAGATTCAGCCTCTAGCACCTTGGGTTAAATGAACTCTGCAGGCTGCTGGTAGCCTGTGATTTATTGCTAGAGGTAGGAAAACGCTCAAGGAACCTTCTGCTTAACACTGCAGCTACACTGCAGTTAGAGGCCAGCATCTAGCAACTTCCCCATCGCCTATCACGCAGTTCTGACCAGCCATATGTGTTTGCTGGCAACTTACTTTTGTTGGTAGCACTACCAACTGCACCACTTCACACATCCACTGCACCAGCCCTGGAACAAAGCAAAGCATCAGGACAGCACACAAACAAGCACATGAGGATAAAATCTAGTCAGGTGCCTGAAGTCAGATAGAGCTAATTGCAGACCTCCATGATTGAAGTCAAGGTAGTCACATCTCATCACACAGGCAGCTCACATTGTCAGCCACTGGACAGCTATCTGCTTTAGGCTAAGGTTGCTACAGGGAAGACGGCAAATATGCAAATAGTGCTATCAGAGCAACCTCATGAGCTCACAGGCACACAGCGAAGAGTTTAGCACAAACCAGCCTGTGAAAGCTGGGCCTTATCCAGCAGTTCTCCCCTTCAGCATTCTCCTGTTTCGGCCGAGATGCAAGCAGAAGCCAACACTGGCCCTTTGCACCTCCCCCGCAGCTTACATGCAGTTAAATACTTCTAGGCATTTTTTTATGCTAATACTTGCAAAGTTAAAACAAGTACTTACATCACAGTGAGAAACACTTTGGAAGCCTGCAAATGAAAATTTGCTATTAGGTAGGGTCCAGCAAAAAGTTTTAGCATAGAACAGTTCCAGTGAAATACTGTATCAGCGTTTAGTCAAGTTTTATCCTCATTGGGATCAGAGACCTGATTCAACATCATCTACAGTAGACTGCAACACTCCCATCCCCTTCCACAAGGGGGGCCTAAAGCCATCTCCCAGCACTCTCCCCAACACCCCCAAGACATTAATTCCTCAACTCCAGAGCCTGCTGAAATTGCAGCAAGGAGCAAACCTCTAGATTGCAGAGTTCAGTGACATGAACTTTGTGTCAACATCTAAGTTGGCCTAAGGCAGGAAAAGCATTTCAGATACTAAATTCATAGTACTGCCACATTCACCATTGAGTCTCAAGAGGCACATTCTAGAAATCTTTAACACTGCAAAACAATTAACAAAATGGATTTGGCAGACCCTCTTATCTCTAAAAGCAAACTCCCAAGCTCAGATGCAGCACAGCCAAATGCAGCATCCATCTAAAAAATGTTTTTCAATTACCTTCAATTAGGAAGGCCTTGACTTCAACATCAGTAACAGGTGAAATAGCTTCTCACACTGGAGGCACAGGTATCCTCTGTCTAGGGCAGCCTGCAAAGCAACAAAACACTTACAGAACTTGGAGTAGCAACACCAGATCAACCAACATTTTGTGTTACTGAAATAGGAAATTTATTCCGCTGTATTCATCCTTAATTTCACAAGCACAGCCTACTCTATCCTTCTATTCATCCTACTAAATTTTTAATGTTTAGCCCATTTACTGATCTTCTGAGGCAAATTTTCAAAACACATTCATGGAGCAAAAGAAAGTAGTGTTTCACCCTCAGCTTTCCACATGACTTGTCTGTCAAACTTAGCCTAAGGTACAGGAGGCTGCATCAGATAGGAGCGAAAGACAGTAACAGCGTGATCACCATGGCTCATCTGCTGAACTATGCTGTCATCACATGCAGCCTTTTCACACATCAGGGATATAAATTAGTTTTTACAGATGCAGGCAATACAGTATTTACCTTGCACAGCTTATAGCTTCACCTCCCAGTGTCTGCAACAAAAGAAGAAAAAAAAAATCAGATTCTCTCAGTCTTCCTGGCCAAGCCTACACCTCTTAGCAAGAGATCACAAGAGCTAGACACATCAGATAGGAGCAAGACAAAATTGTTCTTCACAGAATATTCTGCTGAACTATGCCATCATCATTGTATCTGCTTTGAAATAACAGTACCAAGCAATTGCCTCTCATGACAGCTTTGAAAAATTGAAGTTCTCCAACTAAAACACAAATATTCAAGAGTTTTTGAATACCACCAAGTATCAATTGTTTCTGCATACAAGTGGAAATTACCCCCAAAGTACTTCCCTCCCATTTTACACATCCCACCCTTCCCACTGCAGTGTTTCAGCAGCTCCATGAAGACACCCCTACATAGACCACACATTTCTCACCAGGTGATGTTTCTTCTGCAAGTCTTCCAAGTGTACAATTCAAATCCTGAAAGACAAAAATCTTATAAACAGTATATTCAGAAATCAAAACATCAAGGGGAATTCCAAGTTGTTGTGCCTCAGAAGAAAGTTATGGTGGCAAAAGTGCTCATCATTCTCTTGGTCAAGAGTAGCAAATAAGTGTCATCATTGTGGCACCAGAGGGAAAGCTTGGCTCAGGGAATAAAGTCTGCCTATTGATGTTATTAGAACAAGAGATGCTGTCTAGGCAAACACTAAGCACCATTTTATGCTGAATTTTCAAGAAGTGTTTTTTACCTTATCAAGTAGCATCAAATCTTTGTATCTGGTGGCAGATCTGGAAGAGACAGAACAGTTTCAGATGCTTGCAGAACTAGAGGGACTACCTCCAGCAGCGACACTAAGCACAGAAAAGAGCCTCAGCACAGAGTTTTCAGAAATCACTTCTGTCCACTACTCTTATACTGAAACCATCATAGGCTCTGATTTAGTTATTAACACTGATAGTTATGGGTTCTTTTTGAAATATGCATCAAGCACTTTTCTCCAAATAACAAACTATTTATTGCTGTGGATAGGAAAACAGCAGTAATGAAGGAAAAAAGGCATCTAGGGTACTATTGTAGTCTGGTTACAGGATGATTAATGGTTCAGAAACAACAGGGGTCTCACATCCACTTTCCAGTACAACGACAGACATGACTTTTCCCCATAGAAGACTGAGGACTGCCTGAAGAGACACCACAAGCAATTACTGGATTACAAACACTGGTCCTATAATTTCCTGAGATACAAGAGTACTCCAAGGTAGTTGCTTTAAGTGTACCCACACATTAACTCTCAATTTAAACTCCATATTTCAGAAGCAGCACCCACCTGTTTCGAAGCCATAGCAGAGGGAAGAGTGTAGCTGATGCATCTTAAAACTGAAAACATGAGTATCCATTAGTTTTTCTTAAGAATAAAGATGTTATGTTCACACATTCTCTTTTGAAAAATGGAAGTAAAACTCAAAACAATACTCTGAGCCTTACAGCAAAGCTCTCCCTGAAGGAATCTACAGTTCAGCTCTTTCCAGACAAGGTCACAAAAATAGTTGCTAGCCCTTATTTTTAAGCAGGACAGAACCACTGAACTTCTTAATTTTCTACAGCTTCAATTCTAGTGTATAAACACCGGGCCAGTCCTGCAGCCATTAGCTTACTTTGGCCACCCAGAAAGGACCGGATGGTGCTTCAGCCATGCCAGATACACCACTACACACTATTCCATGCCCAGCTCAGATATGTTGGTATTCATCACCCTCTCAGATGTCCCTACCAACATAGTTTTCATCATGTGCAGGCACATGGAAGCCCAAGTGAGCTATCATACTACTTTGTCAATATGGGGCCTTTAATTTTAACGCTTACAAAGCTAACTATTATCCAGAGCACATGACATGGTTAAGGCTGTCTCCTCATTTACCAATGAGCTATTCTGCAGGGGACAATCTCCACCTTCCCCACAACGAAAGGGCTCTCCCCAGCCTAGCATCTGCTTCCGAGCATTAATTTACACAGAAGCAGACAACCCTCAACCCTAACACAATGCTTACACATTAACACCTTCCATTTACCGGTGAAAACTACCTTCCTAAAAGCCTAGGGCAGAGGAAAAAAAAAAAAAAGAAGAGAAACCTAAAGCTAATTTTTGCAGCTGCCACACACCATCTCGCCGTCTTCCAGGAGCATTTCCCATGGGACAACGGCTTCCAGACAAGACCCTGCAATGCGGGCTGTGCCCCACTTCTCACCAGGCACCCCCGAGTTCTTCCCCGCCAAAACCGAGCCCAGGCCGCGGGCTCGGCCTCCCCGCTGCGCCCACATCCAGGGCACTACCCAGCTCTCACCGCGGGGTGACGGGCCTCAAGGGCCCGCGTGGGGGGCTACACGGGACCCCCTGTCCCACGCGACCCCCGGTGGGGTCTCCGCTGCCTGACCCCCCCTCCCCCCGGGCCGCCACGAGGCGGAGTGCCCTCAGCACGCCCCAGCGGC